>NDXB01000238.1:137732-158882 GCA_002631895.1 Agapornis roseicollis
TTTTTTTTTTTTTTCCTTCTAGCTGTTACCTTTCTGGGCCATAATCACTAGACCAGCTTTTTGTTTGATTGGTTTTCTTCTTTCTTTCCATTTGTTGTATCTTGTTCCTTCTTTTCTGCATATTAGCTTGACTTGCATGGTTTTCGAACATGGCTTTGAGAGTATCAAGTAAAATAACAAATTGTTTTTTGTTTGCCAGTAGGTGTGACTTTTTCTTTTTTCTTTTTTGACATGCTATAAAAAGCTTGAATTTACAAGTTTACTTTTGCATTCTGGTTTGTATTTTATTCTCTCTAAATGAAGTTCAGTCCTGGTCTCTAAGTAGGTAGGGATACATTATTTGCATAGTTGTTTGTAACTAATTTATTGGAGGTAAGCAGTGTAATTTATTTCTTATGTTTAAAGACCTATCTTGTAGTACTGCATAACTTGCACTAAAATATTAGCTTTTCTATAAGTAATGTAACTACTGATTGATTGTCACAGCCAAGGTCCCCAGTGATGATGTAGCTTCATCTTTTTTACATCCTGTAGATGATAGTGTTAACCAATCATTGACTTGATCAGCCTGTTCTCCACTTGCATGTGTGCAGTCTATAGCAGATGTCAACTGGTAAATTGGCATTTGGATGCCAATCCAAATCTATTAGATCCAGATCTATTACAATGTGGATCTATGAGCATTTAAAATAATGTTTGCTTTCTGAGTTGTCTGTAATCTAGTTAATAAAGTACTTGATAGAGCTCTCTGTCTATATGAAGCATTTCATGATGCTTGGATACTTGCACCATTATCTACTATAGCCAGTTCTCTGTGACTGTGATTTAGCACAGGATGTTTATCAACACCTTTAAGCAGGAGCAGGTCGGATAACAGTACCAGTTTAGCTGGGACGTAGTAGGGCTTATTGTGGGCACTTCCCTGATGTTTTCCCAACCTCTGTTGGATTTCATTGCTGAGGTGAAACTACTAATTTAATGTGTGCGTGTATATGTCTTCACAGTAGTTACAGCTTTGGCTGTGATGCAGAATCGTGTAGGATTGTAGACCTTTGCTCTGGAAAGATAACAGAGCTTTATGTTTTTAAATCTTTTTTTTTTTTCCCCTCATAAAATACTCTTTTCAGTTTACTTGCTATTGAATTTCTAACTGTGGTGTGACAATCTTAAATTCTCAGATTGACCCTTCTGTCTTGGTATAAGTGTGCTTCCTGGATGAAATTCTTAACATACTTGTTCTCTAAATTCAAGCACTGTTGTAGTTACACTGTAAATTTGTTTTGTCTTGCATAGGCACAGATTCTTCATTTTATTTAGTGCAGTAAATACCCATAGTTGCTATGTTTTTTATATAGTTTTTGTGTCCAGTGATTGAGTTACTGATGTTTCCCACTACCTGTGGAAATGGGTTTTGGTTGTTTTGGTTTTTAAAACCTGTAGGTATTCTGTGGTAATTCAAAATACAGAGGTGTCAGTGCAGCTGGAGGCTAGCCTTATGTTAATGTTGAAAAGGTGGTATTAGAACTTGTGAAGAAGAAACTTCAGTGCTCTTGAAGTGAAAATGAGTGCCTCTAAAGGATTGATTAAAATAAAATTAGGTTAAGTACCTGATAAAAGAATTGGCTCTAAATTTATGTTGATTTTTCTCTCCAGTTTACTGAAAATTAAAGTAAGCTAACATCTTTTTCGTCAGAGTTCCAGACAACTTGCATCACGATTTCATGAACAGTTTGTTGTACGTGAAGACCTAATGGGTCTGGCCATTGGCACTCATGGTGCTAATATTCAGCAAGCTAGAAAAGTCCCTGGAGTAACTGCCATTGATCTTGATGAGGATACTTGCACATTCCATATTTATGGAGAAGTAAGTTACCTTCTTTAGCTCTTCAGAAAAACCCAAAACAAACAAAGAAACCCCACACTTGGGAAAATGGATCTTGTTTCTGTCATACTTCTGTTTATTTTAGGATCAAGATGCAGTGAAAAAGGCGAGAGGTTACCTTGAATTTGCTGAAGACGTCATACAAGTTCCAAGAAATTTAGTAGGTATGTCAATTCTGGAGGCTGTGTGATAGTAGGGAAAATGCTTTCTGAGAACTGGCTTTACTTCTTTTAGAAGGGTGGCAGGGCACAAGCTAGAAGAAGTTCTCATTGTGAGAGGGTTCTTGCTGGTGCAAAGTTTTAGGGTGTGGGGCTTTGTTGCTTTGTTCTCCAGCTTCATGCAGAGTTCTTATGGACACATTTGCCTTCAGTACATTGTAAGGAATTACTTTCTAATTTGCAGTTCAGGGGTATCTTAAACTAGAAGCAATGTGATGTTTAAATACCAGGTAGAAAAGCTTCTGCATTGAGCCAGAGAATTAAATTGCTTCCTCCAAAGATGTCCAGGTATTAGTTCAGCTGTACAACAGATGAATCTGCAGTCTTGTATTTTAATAATGTATTTTGAATCAGTTCTGAAGCTGATTTAAAATCAGTAGTTTTTCCCCTTCTTCACTCCCTCCTGATGGTACTGGTGATAAAATAATGATAGCAACTTATTTCTACTTAACTAGGGATTTTAATTTCATTGTTTTCTATTTAGAACTTTACAATTATTTCTGTTTTGTTAGAACTATGCTTCTTGGCCTAGATCCTTTAGAATATAAAACTGGCTGAACCGTATGTTAGATTCAGAATAAACTATGTTAGATAATCTGCTTTTTTAAACTCCTAATAAGTAGCCAGAAAACTAATAATTTGCTTTAAAAAGGCTGAAGCCTTTTTTTTTTTTTTTTAATACAGTATCGATAAGCCGAATCTTTGTATAAAGAGAATGCATCTGGCTTTTTCTACTTAATTATTCTTGAAAAAATTTAAAACCAAACAACAACAAAAAAAACCCAAAACAAAATAAACAAACAAAACCCACTACCCAAGATGCAGCCTTTTTTAAAGGCTGCATGGAAATTTATAACCTGAAACAGAGGCTGAGAACATTCACATCCAGTCCTTAACTATTTTGTAAGATTTTATGTATGTGGCAAAATGCTAACTAAAACCTGTGCAGGATTTTTCCTGTGTATTTATTTATTTATTTGAAATCACTACCAACGCTATTTTATATTTCTTAGAAAGCTGCTGTTACATTTGACAGCAAAGTGTAATGGAAGAAAGTACATGGAAGAAGTTTTTGACTCTCAGACATGAGGAACATTTTTGCAATCTTTTTATCATGTTTTCTACAAAATAAATTTTAAAAATTCATGGTAGAAAAATTGGAACACAAAATTAAAATTTATTTAGTTTTCAGCACTAGGAACAATGTCCCATGTGATTAAAAGTAGGTATTAATTTATCTGTGTGGATTAATTGTATCACAAAAACACTAGCAGTTGTTCACTCAGTATTTTTTGCCTTTATTTCATTGATGTGCCTATGGAAAGGATTATGTTCCAAGTTCTCAGCAGTTTTTGTTTTAATTAAAAATTTATTTCTCCCACATGGAGAAAACATCATTTACATGTTTCTCAAGTACTTTTCTTTCATGCTATGATTCTATGATATGTCCTTTCCTCATTACCTCCAAGAGCTCAGTTTTCCTCTTGAGTTGTCAGACAGCAAGTTATTTTTCTGAGGTTAGAAATAACTAAAGTTTTCATTTTCATTGCCTCAAATTAGAATATCTGGTTCCTATGATGAATCTGTGCATTACTGGCATTAGAATAGAATTTGTTTCCATTTTTGTCTTTGACTTTTTAATGAATTGTAAACTACTTGAAATACCTGTAAAAAAGGTCAGTTTCAGAGAAGAAAATTTTACATCTGGTTCAGTCAGTATCTTCAGTAGTATCAGAAAAATTCACCTGATTCAACTAAAATTTTTGTGAACGAACTCAATTTTGCTTTGTTCTCTGCCCAAGAGGTACTTATAGCAAATGTAAGGACAGTTAGTGACAGGGTTTAGTGGTGGACTTGGCAGTCCTGTAGTAATGGTTGGACTTAAAGATCTTTGCCACCCTAGTTGATTCTATGATTGTAAAAGGGGGCTTGGATTTGGTGGATTTTGGGTTGTGTGGTTTTTTTGGTTTTTTTTTTGTTTTTTTTTTAAGTGTGGTCAGCAGTGCTTATTTGTAAATCACTACAGTTACTTTAAACCTACCAAATCAAAACCAAATTATGTAAGATACTTAATATTTTAATAATCAAGATACCTAATTTCACTTATATACAAAGGTAAGGCATTTGTGGTTGAATTTCCTTTTTTCTCTTATAGGAGCTTTGAAAAAGACAAATTATACCTGTTTAAACTTTCATAATAAAGTACCTCTCTTCCTGTATGCTGCAGTGGTTGCTTTGGAACATTACCAAAGTTAACACCACAAACTTGGACATTTTAGTTCATGGCTTGCTAACTAAGTATTT
The DNA here is from genome assembly GCA_002631895.1 of Agapornis roseicollis. Taxonomy (NCBI): domain Eukaryota; kingdom Metazoa; phylum Chordata; class Aves; order Psittaciformes; family Psittacidae; genus Agapornis; species Agapornis roseicollis. Next base: position 142,137 of record NDXB01000238.1, read on the forward strand.
GTTGTAGAGTATTAAGTAATTGTTGACAAGTTCTTGCACTGGTACTAATTACTCTTGTTTACTTAGAGAACAGTAATACTCTCAGGTTTGGAGGGAAAACTTTAGGTGTGTAATGTTGTATATGTTTGGTTTGTTTTGTTTTCTTTCCCTGTAGGAAAAGTAATAGGAAAAAATGGAAAACTGATTCAGGAGATAGTGGACAAATCTGGTGTTGTAAGAGTGAGAATTGAGGCTGAAAATGATAAAAATATTCCACAAGAAGAGGTATGTTTTTCAGTTAATGTGATTTCTGTAGGTCTTCCTTGGTTATTATAGCCTGTGCAGTGATAAACTTAATTCTTCCTTGTGCCTTTGTAGTAGTTAGATAAAGTTTTAATTAATGTGTAGTTTTCTAATGGAATCTATATTTCCTTATTGATGTTGAGGGGCATTTTTATATAAATTTGACTCATCTGTTTCCAAAAAATGCTTTCTGAAATATTTTGGTTGATGCATCTTCTTAGAGATATCATTTTATTCCTGTTAGAAGCAGTGACAGTTTGTCAGGGCTTGTTAACCTATAAATCAGTATGTAGGAACTTAGCGTTTTCACTCATTGTTTTGAGCTTGATCTCTTAAGATTTTACCTAGTTTAATTTATTAGTAATTTCTCACAATGTAATTAGAAGCTTGTGCGTTATGTATAAACCTCTATTTTTTTTTTAAGTATTGTCTGAATTTACAATAGCCTATAAAAATGTAACCTGAAATAAAATGAAGAATGATCAATGTGAAGCTCCAGGTTCACACAGGAGGGCTGTCAGCTTACGAAGTCTTGAGCTTAGAAGTGCCTCCAGTTATAACGCGGAGCTGTGTTGAGGCGAAAGGTTGCAGGTTTGCAAGAATTTCACGCATGAAGCTGTTAATATCTCAATGCAAAAAGATTTCTTGCCATTTCAAATGTGAAATGTGCTTAAAGAAAACTAAGTTGTCGTTATTTTAGCTGGAAATCTAAATACGTACCAAATAAGAAGCCTTTGCTACTCTGAGTAAGACATGAAATGCTTTTCTGGGACCCTTATGTTCTTGCTTATTTACTTAGTCTTTTATCACTGTAAAACTTACAGAAGACCCAGAATTTCCATCTTTCTGTAATGATGACTAAGCAATTAAGTTTGGTTGGGTTTTTTTGTTTACTACTTGTTTCACATCTATTTGAAAAAATGGTCAATGTTTAAATTTAAAGGATTCACTGCTATGTCATATTTAATTACTAATGATAAATTTTTGCAGCATAAAATTCTTGAACTACCTTAATAAGCAAGAGGGTGCTGTTATTGCAGAGTAATAAAAGGGTAAAAGAACAAATGTGTTAGCCTACAGAGTAATTTAGCCTAATGTGTTAGCCTCCAGAGTAATAGAAGGGTAAAAGAACAAATAGTCATGGGTTTTTTTTTCTTCAAGCTTGAAATAGCTTATTATTTGATGTTCTTCAGTTCAAAACTCTGTTTTTATAGATAAACTTGAAAGGCTTTTTTTTTTTTTTACCTGCCAAGTTCTGCATTCAAACCTCTGTCTTCCCTGTTAATGACACTGCTAACACTGGCATTGCTTGTACGGCTTCTTGTGTTAGTTGTGTTGTGCCAGGAGCAACACAGAAACCTGAGATCAAATCTTGGCAGTTAAGAATTAGTTCTTGTAAGTTTATTTGTATTTCATATTTGAAGTAAATGTGCATTAATCCTCCCATGTGTGAACTTTGATATTAGCAGCTCTTCTGTACAAAAAAAGGACAGTAGTTAAGTTTGAAATTTTAATACAGCATTGGTTTCTTTTTCTTATGACTGAGATGTTTGAATACTACCCATAAATTTCAGGAGCAATTTCATAAATCCTATAATTTTATAACAGGCTCTTTAGGCTTTTCATCCTTTTAAAATGATAGCTACTGCTTGTTAGAGCAGTATACATTTTTATTTCTTATTCATGTAAGGTCTGCTCAGCATTCACCACTGAAACCAGGTTGAAGATTGGTACTTTAGTTTTCATGACAGAAATGAAGATCAATAAATAAGCACTTTGATGCTTTTTGTATGGCTATAATTGCTTGACTTTATTACCAGCTCATATTCTTCTTAGTTGGCATTGCTATACCTAGAATCCACTGCTAAATGCCATTTCCTTAAATGCCTTTTCAAATCAGTAGTCTTGTGATCTTCTAAAAACTGATTCTATGTACTAGTTAATGTCAGTTCAGTAGTAATTTAATTGCTGTTTATCAGGTTATATTAAATATTTATAAAACTTAAAATTCCCCAGATAATAAAACATTTCAATCAACAATGCCTGTGGCCAAAAGTATTTATAATGCTCATGAAAGTTACTGTTGAGGTTTCTTAGGATTCTAGAACTGCATGGTTTTTTTTCTTTGTTATTTAATGCGAATGTGTAAGATCTACCCAGTGTTTTGTATGTAAAAGAAAGAGGGGAGAAAAAGAATCTAATTACAGACATACCATTCTTGGGGAACATCGGCATACTGTGCATTTATTTTTTTTAAGATGTTTGTGTCTCAGTCCACTCTTGATAATTAACTCTCCTTTGGAACGCAGTCCTGTCAAGGATATGTGTACAGTTAAGATTAAAAGTGTCTTTAGAAGTCATGATGAAGTACCAAAACAAAATCTAAATGAATTCAGTCGCTGTAGCTAAGCTCTGGGTCTGCAAGGCTGTAGGATTCAGCAGCTGAGTTTATGAGGCTTTCAGGTTGACTTTTGCAGTCCACAGTGAAGCTTATACTGACATGATGAGGGTGCAGCTGGTACAAGAATCAAGTTGTTTGAAGCTGGCTCACTGAGTTCATGTGGGCTGCAGTCACACCTCTGAAAGACTGCACAGACCTATTTTAGTGTTGGGAATTTTGGTTTGGAAATTATCCTTGTATCTGTTCAAAGTTGCTTCCTGCACTTAGGGGGGCCCTGTTAGGTATGTATCTTGGCATGCTTTGCCCACCGAAGTCTTGAGATATGTTTTTATTCAAGTATCAATTTTGAGCATTAGAATTTCCAGCGGTACAAAATGCTTGAAAGGTGAAAGAGATGTGACTTAGTAATTGCTACCTGAAGTACTAACTCTTTCTTGAGTATTTTTGTTTGCCTTTTACAAATTGAGATCTTCAAGAAGGATTGGTATTAATTTGATTTGCTTTTTAAAAAAAAAAAATCAAAGGTTTCTTTACTGACTTAGAATTGAAAGAACCTGGTATGAGAGAGCAAGAGTGTGATCAACAAAGGTGGTATTAATTTTGAAGGGAGGAAACCTGAAATCTTTTGAATCAACTCTCTTAAAATTTGTTAGAATTGTTGGCATTGTAATGCATATGATCTAAGTTTTTGTATTTGAAAAAAAGCTCTGTGCATAAAGGGAATTAATTTACATGATCAAGCCAACATTGAAATTTAAATGTACTGTTGCCTCATTTATTTTAATTTATGCTTATCCATGTTGTAAAAAATGTTTTCAAGTTTTATAGTAATGTTAGGGTCTCATCTATATTTGATGCTTAATAACCATAAGGCTGCTGTTGCTGTGTTTTAGGGAATGGTACCATTTGTGTTTGTGGGAACCAAGGATAGCATCACTAATGCAACTGTTCTTCTGGATTATCATCTTAATTATTTAAAGGTGAGGAAAATGATACTTCTTTGCCACTGAACTTTTTCTGTCAGTGCTTTATATGGTAACAAGACGATGACCAAAATCTGGTTGGGCCTCAGCAGGTTTTCACTGTAAAAGGCTTCTTGTAGAAGTCACCTTGTAATAAAAGAAAAATTTATGTGCAGTATGGGGGGAAACACTATTTTTTTCAGAATGCAGAATGGAATATAAAAAAATAAATCCGTCTAAAACTGCTGACAACTCTATATACAAGGAATAGTTAAGTTCTTATGCAGCTGCAAAGCAAGCAGTGTTCTATGCAGGGATCTTGTGTACAGTGGGCATTTTGTTTGAAAACCCTAGATTTCTTTTTCTGTAGTTAATTGACATTTCATATTTGTGGATGTTTTAGAGGCAATTCAACTTTATAAGGTGTGTTTGCCTCTTGGCTTTGTCTCTTCTCCAGTAGTCAGCAGTACTTGTCTTTTGTGTAGGGAGCAAAAAATATTCTACATTATTGCTTACAGTTACTTTTGATTATAGTTATTATGTCCAAGTATCTAATCTTTAATGGTAGGGCCAGATGCTAATAGTAAGGACTACTTGGAGTTCTTTTAAATATATTCTTTCATTTCTTTTGAAACCTCCAGACCATTAACTTGACACATGTCCTGTCTGTACAGTAGCTATAATTGAGTCTTTGAGAATGCTAAACTTTCTGTACAGAGCTAAAGGAAACTTTTCACAACAGATATCAGAGCAGCTAGCAGAAGAAATTACTTTTGTTTCCTGCACAATAACTATACGTTTTAATCCTGCTTGCAAAGTCCTTGGATTTATCAGTGTTTTGGAGAAGATCTAAAGCAGCTCTGCAGCTGTCAGGTAGTGGAGGCCCAGAAGGACCACATAAAAACTGTTCCTGAATATCAAGTGCCTTTCATGCATGCTCATTATTATTTCAGAAGATATTTTTGGTTTAACTTCTTTGGCTGCCTTAAATGAGTACTTGCATATGAGTCAGTAGTTAAATGGGCAATGACATGAGTGGAAGGTGCTTAATAGCCCAGCATTTTTGATTATTTTTTTTTTTTTAGGTTCTTCATTTCATTGTCAATTAGGGTCACTTTGTCTTAGTATTGTCCTTGTAACCTTTCTGAACAGAAGGGGAGGTATAACAGCGTTCATCAGTCTATATAACAACTGGAGAATAGGTTATGATTTCAGAGGGTTTTATCTTGGCATTCTAAAATTAATTAACATATATACACACACAGAATGTTAATCATCTCAGTGGCCTGTTGCCCTGTGGTTCAGTTTCACAATCATGTCCTCCAGCTCACTGACAGAAAGTGGAACTGACTCCAAGCAAAGTTTATTAAAGAAACTTTTTGTAAAAGATACAAAATAAGGCATCAATATCAAATTGGTGGGGTTTATTTTCTGTAAAAGAATAAAGCAGACTTGGCTGGAGCAACTCTTAATGTAGTGAGATTCAGAGAACAAGGAATAAAACTAATACCAGGATCACAGCCCCAGACTTCAGGGAAGTAGACTGGCCTGTTCAGGGATCTGCTTGGAAGAATCATATGACATGCATTCCTGGAAAGAAAACAGGCCCAGGAGAGTAAGCTGATATTTAAAGGAACACCACCTCCCAAGTTCATGAATAGTCCATCTTTATATGCAGGCAGTCACACAAAAGTAACAGGAGGCCTGCATGGAAGAACAAGGAGCTTCTGGCAAAATTCATGTATATATAAAGGAAGCATACAAGGAGTGGAAGTAAGGACAGGTGACCTGGAAGAAACATAAAGACACAATCTGAATTTGCAGGGATGAGTTTGGGAAAGTCAAAGGCCATCTAGAGTTGGATATGGCAAGGGATGTGAAGGGCAACAGGCAGGTATATTGGCAGCAAAAGAGAGACTAGAGAGAACGCTGGCCTGCTGCTGAATGGAGTAGGGAACTTGGTCACAAAGAATGGCATTCAGTACCTTGTCCTTCACTTTTTTTAGTTGCTAAAATTTATCCTATAGAATAGCAGGCCTCTTAAATCAATGGGAGGGTCTGGACTAATGAAGACATACCTCCTAAAGGAGGATTGAGTTAGGGAACATCTAGATTAAAAACCTAAGAAGGGATATGCACCAGCAGGGCCTGATGTGATGGAGCCCTGCGTGCCACAGGATCTTGTCATAGTCCTGGGTGGACTATGTGACCTTGAGAGGTCCCTTCCAACGTCTCATTGAAAATTCCATAAATAGCTAAGTGGTTGCCACTTTTTGGTGTTAGCTAGACAGCATCTCAGACTGAGAAGAGTACTCTCTGAATATGTGTAACTGAATAATTGTTGTGTTTATTTTCCTTTAGTGGTTGTGAGTGGGGAACAGTTTTGTGTGCTGGCTATTCTTCTGTGGCAGAATTAAAGCACTTTGCTCTCTGTGCTTCCTCACATCAGTAGTATTACTCATTATATTATTATAATTTAGTAGAATTTAACAGCAGTGTAGCCTCCAGGCCTTTTATTAAACAGCAGTACTATATCTTAATTGTTTAATAACTTTGATATTTGTTGCGTGCAACAATCTAAGAAGCTTGTTTTGGAATCTAGAAAGTTTGAATTATGCCATGGATGGAATGCTATAAATGGATGATATTACTGTCGTCAGAAATAAAGGTGTGTTCATTTCTCTGGTTAAAGAATGTTTAACTTAAGCCTAAAGATTTCATAATTTTAATACTGAAGTCTGATTAACTGTTTCTCCTGAAATCTAAGTGATGTTTCTTGATAGATCTATTATAAACATACCTAAGCTTGCCAACTTTGCCAGTTATGTTGGTAGCAAAACATTTGAACATTTGAAAATTGTGGGGTTTTTTGGTTTGGTTTGGTTTGTTTTTTCCGGTAAACTGATTATTCTCAAAGCCAAGCTACTGATGTTCTAAGTAGATCATTGCAACATATAAGTGCTCTTTGAGAACCACGTATCTGCACATTTAGATGATTTAAGTACTGGTTACACATGACTTGCTATGCTTGTGTTTGTGTAGGAAGTGGACCAGCTACGTTTGGAAAGATTGCAAATTGATGAGCAGCTTCGACAGATTGGAGCTACTTCTAGGCCACTACCAAATCGTACAGATAAGGAAAAAGGGTACATGGCTGATGATGGTCCAGGACTTGGACGTGGTAGTCGACCTTACAGAAACAGGGGGCATAGCAGACGTGGTCCAGGTTATGCTTCAGGTAGGTAACTAGAAGTACACTGACAGTTTTAAAAGCAGCCTATTGGACTTCTCATTTCTTGAAAAAAGACTGAACTTGGAAACAGAGCTGTTAAAACAAGTTCAGTTAATATTGAATAATAGAATGATTTAGGTTGGAAAGGACCTTTAAATCTCACCTTGGTCAGAGTGAACATTACTTAGCAATAACTAAAAACATCAATGTTACCAGTGTTGTTCTCAGGCTGAAAGTCAAAAAAAAACAGCCCTGTACCAGCTAGGAAGAAGGAGAAAAATGACTGCTACTGCGGAACTCAGGACAAATTCCAAATGCCTGCCATGGGCAGGGACACCTTTCACTACACCAGGTTGCTCTAAGTCCAGTCCAGCCTGGCCTTGAACACTGCTGGGGATGGGGCAGCCACAGCTTTTCCAGGCAACCTGTGCCAGGGCCGTACTACCCTCACAGTAAAGACCTTCTTCCTAATACCTAATCTAAATCTACACTGTCAGTTTAAAGCTATTCCCCTTGTCAAAAGTCCCTCTCCAGTTTTCCTGTAGGGCCTCCTTTAGGTACCGAGAGGCTGCTGTAATGTCTCTCTGGAGCTGCCTTCTTTCCAGGCTGAACACGCACAGCTCTCTCGGCCTGTCTCCATAGCAGAGGTGCTCCTCTGATCATTTTTTTGGCCTCTGGAATTGTTCAAGCAGGTCCATACCCTTCTGATGTTGGAGGCACCACAACTGCACACAGTACTATAAGTGGGGTCTATTGAGAGCAGAGTAGAGGGAGAGCATCACTTCCCTCATTTCTTTTGATGCAGCTCAGCATACGGTTGGCTTTCTGAGCTGCAGGCACATATTGCCAGCTCATTGAGCTTCTCATCAGTCGCCCCAAGTCTTTTTCCTTGGGGCCACTCTTAGTCCAGTCTGACAGATGGACCACATCAGACCTCTGTAGGCCAGGTTTCTCAAAGTCCCACAGTCTAAGTAGGTGAACTAACGATTGTGGCACCAGTCCATGATTCACCAGGTTTGTGTGGCCTTTTCAAACCCCTACCCTTTGAGCAGGATTGATGAGAAAATGCCTGTGCTTGAGTCCCTTAACGACCATTCCTAGGCCTACGTAACAATTCTTGATACTCTTCTGAGTGCTCCTGGCAGTATTGCTGGTGCCCACACGAAACAACAGCGGTGGATAACAGTCAGCGAACTGCACGAAGCTTGGTAGTTGACTGGAGTATTAATATTTGAAGATTATGTAGAGATTTATGCTACAGATTAATATTCTGTAGTAAAGTGTAGTGTTTATATGTAATCTGTGCTTATTGCCATGCAGTTCTTGTCTCCTACAGCATGCTTATGTCTTCTGCATTTTGAACTTTTAAGACAAGGTTTTTTATCTGTTTAGAACAGTTCTTAATTACAAAGCTACAGTTTTCAATTGAGCCTGTAAGAAGCTATTTTAATGTAGCTGTATGTGCAGGAAGCTATTTTTCTCATATTAAAATGAACTTGTATGTTTTTACTGGAAGGGCATAGTCAGTAAAACAGTGTTCCTCTTTAAAACCGTGTATAATTCATTAATGAATAGCTTTCAGGATTGTGCTTCTTCAGAGCAATCTGTTACTGCTGTCTGTAACATAGGTAGGATGGTGTTTGTCCTGACTGAGAGGCCTGAGGTATGAGCTTAATAAGACAGCTACGTAATAAAATTAATGTCTTTGTGCTAAAAGCATTTTGCTGTTTTTAGAAGATGAGAGCTCACCTGGCTAATAACAGGGTTATGGGGGGGCAGGGGAAGCATGAGTTTCGGAAAAAAACCCGTTTTTATCAGTGAAGGTGATCTACTAGCTGGCAAAACTGTAATGGCCAGTTACTTTGGATTTTTTACATTTCTAGAATTCTGACTTTGTTTTCCGCCTTTGTACTGTGTTACAGCCTGTTTCAAGATGGAATTTTTTTCTTTTGATAGAGGAATTGTGGTGAGGGCTGATAGGACAGGTTATATTCAGAACTAGGTTTTAGAAATAAGACTAAGTCTAAACTATTAGACTTATGCTTTACAAGACTTAATACGTATCAATAATATATTGATAGGCTAAAAACACAAACTATAAACATATGGCAGAATTATTTAACCTTAAATACACTTCTTTTACTTACAGCTGTCTTGATTTTTTGAAGTTATATATGTTACACAAATTTCTGTATTATCTGTGTTATAGAGGTTGGGAGGCAAAAAAATCTCAGAATGGTGTATTAACAAAAATTAGTCTTTTAAATACATACGTTTTTTCAATCTAGTTTAGTATTTTCGTGCTAAGCTACACTGGCATGTTTGGATATTTTTTTTTTATCCTCTTGATAGGAACTAATTCTGAAGCATCAAATGCTTCTGAAACAGAATCTGATCACAGAGATGAACTTAGTGATTGGTCAGCGGCCCCAGCAGAAGAAGAGCGAGACAACTACCTTCGTAGAGGAGATGGACGGAGACGTGGAGGTGGTGCAAGAGGGCAAGGAGGGAGGGGGCGTGGAGGATTCAAAGGTAAATGTAGGCCTCATTTTGAAGAAGAGGTCAGTGTTGGAATCTTTACACAAAGTCGCTTTTGTCATCTGCTCTGTCCCGGTGGCTGCGTCGATTTCTCACCACTTTGTCCATTTCTTAAATTGAGTATTTAGGTTCAGATGTGTTGAATGTCAGCAGAGGGAGATAACCCTTTCTTTTGACCTTCTGGCCACACTCTAACACAATCCATTACTTGGCTGTCATTGTTGCAACAGTGTGCTCTTATCTTACTCAAGTTGTCCACTAGGACAGCCCCTTTTGTGTGGAGCTACTGCATACAGTCAGTCCGCAGTGTATGCTGTTGCCTGGGGTTATCTTGTTGAAGCTATGGGACTTGTGATTCATCTTTAAAGCTAATGAGTCTTGTGTCAACCCATTCCTTCAGCTTGTTGAGGTCCTCGTGATTAGTGGCCCTGACCTTCTGTGTATCAAACATCTTCCTACAGTTTGGCATCATATGCCAGTGTCTCTTCATAGATTATGTAAAGCCACTCTTCCAAATATAAATTTGAATAGCATTCTTAATCTTTTGCTTTCCTAATATGCATCTTGTCTCAGGTCTGTGGGCTGTGCCATCACACACAGGGGTCAAGAAACTGAGTTTGTCAGTGGACATACAAACATTTTTCTAATGTCTTATTTGTTCATTTGTCTGTATTCCTGTCATCTTGTATTTAATTTTCATGCAACAGGATTGCATAAGGTTGTAATTTGCGTTCAGTGGAAAGCACCATGTAAAAGTAAGATGTGAGAATAAGTAAGCTAAATACATACATTACATAACATGAGAATTTATTACACTTATTTGCTCAAAGATTGTCTACCGCTTCACTTATTTCTTGAAATGTTTTTTTCAGTAAGACCTTTTCTAAAAAAAAAAGTATTGTAGAATTGCGAGAGCAAAAAAGCTGTTAGAAAATACATGAACATGTTAAACCTTACTGAAATTGACTGTATTCTTTTCTGTGGTTAACGATTTTGAGAAGTCAGTAGATAGTCTGTTTTACACTGTGGTGGTTTTAAACACTTGGATTTGTGTATTTTCATTACACCTGAGAACATTTTTGTAAAGATTCTTGACCCATAGTTTCAGAACTGTTATGTAAAGAATATTTAATGCTCCTTAGCATGAAAATTTTAAAGTAATTCCATATTATGCTTGGATAAATCCTAAGTAGAATAAGATACGCCCTCATCAAGCAGCTTAGTAATTTAATTCTTCTTACAGGAAATGATGAACAGTCACGAACAGATAACCGACAGCGTAACTCCAGAGATGCAAAAGGGAGAACAGCAGATGGATCTCTTGAGGTAATTCTTCTCTTATTGGATATCTGCAGTGTTTAAAAATGCGTGTGTCCTATGCTGACATTAGGATCTTCAAAGACTTAGCTGACACAGTAGCCTTGTGGTTCCTTATTCCCTAATTCCCTGATCAGATCTACAAGAATTCTGTGTCATTTTTGTAACTTATATGTAGGAATTTCAGTATATCAAGCTGTGTAAAGATGCAACTTTGTGATGTTAGCTTAGCTCTTTGGTTTAGAACTCAGATGGAGCCCTAATGATTTACTAGCCAGTTTGATTTCAGTCTTTGTTCTTACTAGCTTTTTGGTTTTAGCTTTTATTTCTTTGTATTTTGTGTTTTTATGTTGCCTGTATACCTGAGGAAGGAGAATTCTTAATGCTTTATATAAAGTGGGAGTGTGTTATAGCCAGAATCTGAAGAGTAAGAAAGATTAAACTTCAGAAATTACCTTTGCTACTAAATGAAACATATGCAAGCGAAGGCTATACAGTCTAGAAAGTAAGTTAAAAGCACATTGAGAATCTGTTTAAGTCGTACATTGAAATACTTTATAGACTTAAATATTTTATGGTCTTTTATGAAGATACTTCTACGTATTTTTTTTTTTTCAACTATGTTTTGTTGCATATGTTTATTCAGGCTGATATTTTATGTATATATTTAAAGTTTCCCCACATGAAAACAGCTCTTGCTTTGATGATAACGTGTACAAACCTACCATTTTTTACTGCATAGGATGAGTTATGTTGGGAGGAAGAAATAATGAGTAGCTGTAAGGCGCTACCTTCTGTGTGGTACTGGGAGTCATGGCTCTGAAAAGAGGTGGAGATGATTTTTGGTTTGGTTTTAGAAAGCCTGTTTAAGAAAGGAGGGGATAAAAAAATGGAACAAGTGACCAAATGCTTAATTTTCCAAGTGGGAGTGCTGAGCCTGAAGGTATAGTACAGTACCTGAATATGCATCTGAATTGCAAACAATTAATATGCCAAAAGAAAATTTTGATGGTCACACAACATTTATAGCTAATCAGTCATGAACTAAAGTTTGCAGTAGACAGTGGAGAGTAAGGAATTAAGGCTTACTTCCCTTTCCAAACATAAAAATTTTGCTTTCAAAATATTCTTTTGAATTTGTTTAGAACCACTTTAAAAAGGCTGCGGGAGTTTTTTGGGTTGTATTAAATTTCAGATTCATAAGGTGGCTGAGCAAATTTACTTTTGGGGGGGAAGGGTGTTAGTATTTTTTAATGGCAGCTATGGTTTTGGGGATTTTGTTGTGTTCGGGGGGTTTTTTGACGTTTTTCTGGGGGTTTTGTTTCCCTAGAAAAATGTATAGGACAAGTAGCAAGCTCATCTGCTGTTAATTCTTCATCTTGCACAGATGCATAGGGAAAAAAATTTTAGTTCCTAAGGCAAGGTAGACAGGAAGTTTTTGGGGCTTTTTTTAGGTGAAGTATGTGGCAGTTTTGAGCAGAGAAGAATTGATGCACTCTCAGTTTCAGCTGGATATATTCAACACAGCTGTAAGAGTGCACTACTATTTATGCCTTTTGACTAATGAATAGTGCTGCTCCCAGGCTGCTCAGGTAGCAAACGCAGAAGGGGTAGATGAAAGGAAGAGGGGGCTTTATATAACTCTAACTTGTTCCAGATCAGAATTGACTGCAATAATGAAAGGAGTGTCCACACTAAAACATTACAGAATACCTCCAATGAAGGTAGTCGGCTGCGCACGGGTAAAGAACGTAATCAGAAGAAAGAGAAAACGGACAGCGCAGATGGTCAACAGCCGCTGGTGAATGGCGTCCCCTAAACTGCAGAATCCTGAAGTCATATTTCCTATACTGTTCCAGTAATTCCTATTCCATGTTAGAGAAACTTGTTAGGCCAAAGACAAATAGTAGGCAAGATGGCGCAGGGCATGAAATGAACATATGTTCTCTGTTAGCCTTTTTTAACATCAACAGTATGCAGTTCTTTTCAGAATAAGAAGTTATTCAAATATTTGCATAAAAATATCTGAATTTCTGAAAATTGCTTTCAAGTACATGTTGCAGTTCAAACAATGAAAGGTTCTTTTTTGTTTGTTTTAAAAATACTGAGCTGTGCATTGGTAAACTTTCTGTTCAGTTGTACTGTTTTAACACATCGGGTCAAATTCACTGCTCAATTTCAATTTTCAGAATAAATAGTGTTTGCAGTAATCAAATTGGCTTCTGTTTTCAATCTAACTTACAAGTTCTTCATGAAATGCTATGTCGTTTTATGTCCTGTGTCAGTTCACATTCTGGTCCACCTTTTTCAATATTTTAGTGGACCCTGAAATATGTGTGATGTAACAATTGTCATTTTCATTAGCAAAAAAGTTGTATGATCTGTGCCTTTTTTATATCTTGGCAGGTAGGAATATTATATTTGGATGCAGAAATCAGGGAAGATGAGTTGGTAACACTAAATGTAAAATATATGTAGCAATCCTTGTCAGACATTAGTACTTTATAGACAAGTGCATGCTTTCCATAATTTTTCCTTACATAAACATTGAGTTAGGCAGTTATAAGAATAGGAAATTTATTTTGCACTGAAGATTTGGCAAATAGTGTTATTGAAAAAGGGTTGTAATTTTTTTCCTTTGTAGGCAGTACAGGAGCTTTTTTTCTTTTTTGTTTTTTAAATAAAAAAATAATAAAACCCCTTTCCATTGTGGAAAACTAAAAAAAAAAAAAAAAAAAAAAAACCTTTTCCTTTGGGAAAAAAAAAAAAAAAAAAAAACCTTTTCCTTTGGGAAAAAAAAAAAAAAAAAAAAACCTTTTCCTTTGGGAAAAAAAAAAAAAAAAAAAAACCTTTTCCTTTGGGAAAAAAAAAAAAAAAAAAAAACCCTTTCCATTGTGGAAAAAAAAAAAAAAAAAAAAAAACAAAAAACTCATTGTTACTGAGGGAACAAGTGTAATGTGTTCACAGGTTAGTAATGTGTGCCTGCTATTTGGCCAGATGACCAGTTTAAAGCACTGATGTTTTTCATCCTCCCAAAGTTTTTTGAATTACTTACTTTAGTTCAGGGGCCATCTCAGGAGAAGTAGGAAGAAAATGACCACGTGTAATGCCCTGGAAAGTACAGATACAGTAGTTGGAGATACTGGAGGTATTAAAAGATTCATCATATTTTGAGGTACAAGGTCTGAATTACCAGCCCATTCTAAGGTGTCATGGTATTTGATCCAAAGTACAGTTGTACACCTGGGAAGTGGTGGGGGAAGCTGTGCTTTCTTTTATTTTGGATCATACATTAACGTACTGAGCAAAACTGTATAAGGACCTTCATTTTAAGTCATTTTTATTCAGATTGCTCCAGAAGGAGAGCCGCTGTTTATGTACAGACTTGTACAAACTTGATCTGATGTATTTTGTGAGTTTTGTTTCTTTGCTTTTTCCATTCTTTTTTTTTCTTGCATACAGGTGAGCATACTAAAAATGGCAACGAACTGCACATGATTTAACAAATATAAAAATGTCTTAAAAAGTATTGCCAAACATTAATGTTGATTTCTAGTTATTTATTTTGGGAATGTATAGTATTTGAAAACAGAAATTGGTACCTTGCACACATCATCTGTAAGCTGTTTGGTTTAAAATACTGTAGATAATTAACCAAGGTAGATTGACCTTGTAATGTAACTGCTCTTGGGCAATATTCTCTGTACATATTAGCTACAACAGATCGGATTTTATGTTGACATTTGTTTGGTTATAGTGCAATATATTTTGTATGCAAGCAGTTTCAATAAAGTTTGATCTTCCTCTGCTAACTGATGTTGATGCAATCCTTACAAATGATTGCTTTTAAAAATCTCAACTTACAGAAAGTAGAAACAAAGTATTTCTTTATTTAGACTTTAATGGCAGCCATTGTTTATTTACACATTTCAGAAGCTTTTAAAATATTACCAGTTTTCAAAACAATGGCACATGATGCTCAAGAAAACACAGTCTCATGATGAAATGGTACAGTACCTGTTGAGTTGTCACACTACGTGCACTGTATTTTTCACATTCAGTGGTTGAGTTCACTAAGGTGCTAACTAGCTTAAAATGTGAAGTTACTAAACTAGTCTGACTCATTAGCTGCATTCCATTTTCAAGTGCATTTTGGGGTTATGACCTTCAGTATTTGTGTGCTTGACATGTATCCCTTTCAATTCATATTGCAGTGGTTTTAAATGTTATTAAATTTCAACAGATTAAACTGTGAATCTAAATGTACAATCTTATTTTGAAAAGTCATGTTGTTACGAAACTTGAAAGTGCAACGAATGTCTGATGCTTAAGTTCAGGTTCATCCTATTGGTAACTTATAAAGTATGGTCTAATGATTTAAATTATTTTTAAAATAAAGTACTTTCAAAAGAGTGAGAGGTATTTGTGGATTATGCCAAAGTCTAAATTCAATAGTGTTAAGCTCAAAGCCTATAAATTAACAAATACTTATGAAAATAGGAAGTTTGTGTTTTCTTTCTGTACTATTGAAGGTGGGAAGTTAAGATTTTTCAGAGTTGGTATAAAAACTTAGCAAGGGGGAAAAGAAATAATCTTTATATATAGCTGCTTTGGAACGTAGATAAAAATCTCTATGAACCTTCATGAGCTCAAGAAGCGATTGTTTTGTTTCTTGAATACAGAAATTATTTAAATTACTTAACTCTGTATCAGCTTTTTCAGCCATTTGTGTCTATAATATTAAGTACTGAGCACCATCCTTGTTTTCAACAATCCAGAAACAAAATTGAGCACTGTATAGTGCTGAGCATGGACTATGTGTTCTCTGTGGGAGGACTTACTGTGAAAGATAACATGTTTTCCTGAACTACAGTATGTTTCCCTGCAGAACCCTCCAGTGTTGACATTCAAAGGCAATAGATTAATTAGGTTCCAGTGAGAGTTCCTCAGTCACTTCAGAAACCCTGCTGTATAATTATGGTAAGTGGCATTTGGTATTAATCTGCAAGAGGAAAGGTGGATTTCAAATTTTGTTACCCTGTGTATTTTTAAAGATTTCATGTATTTCCAGAAACAGTAAGACTTGTAGTGGAATACCTGATGAGGGGAGATGCTGGTGCTAGTTTTGGTGGGTGTTTTCAAGAACAGTACTTCGGTTTGCATCCTAAGCAATGCTAGTCAATGTCTTTTCCATCTGTGTTCACATCCATAATAGTCAGGGTGACTAGAACTTCTAATGCCTTGACAGTGTAAGTCAGCTCTACCTATGTTACGAGCCGTGGGGTTAGTTCCTCAGAGTTGTGTTCTGAATAGATTCCAGTTTGATCTGCAAAGTTCTCCTTGCCAGAGTTTGACTAAGCTTATATATGGTACTACAGTATCTCTTTAATTATCAACAGTTTGAGTCTGCTGCAGCAGACTCTGGATCTTTGGTGTGCATCAGGGGATGAATCTTCTATACTGCTTTTAACAGTTTTTCAGAATGTATCCCATGTGTCAGTCCTGCTTTCATGATTATTGAAGTCATCAATCTTGAGCAGTTTGTGATGAAGATAAATAATTTCTACTAATCCATAAATACAAGTAGTTGCCACTTCATGTTGTTAAAGGTTTCTTTCCAGTACACTTCAAAGTAGTAATTTTTGTGTGCTTTGTATGGAAGTGGATAATAAAAAATATCAATCATAGAATGGGTTGGGTTGGAAGGGACCTTAAAGCTCATCCAGTTCCAGCTCCCTGCCACAGGCAGGGACAATTCCACTGCAGCAAGTTGCTCCAAGCCCTGTCTAGCCTGGCCTTGAATGCTGCCAGGGATGGGGCAGCTGCAGCTTTTCCGGGCAACCTATGCCACTGCCTCACCACCCTCACGGGGAAGAACTTACCCATAGGTTTGTGCTTCTGCTCTTCTCAGGGTTCAATAGAACAAGTTTTTCTTTTTTTTTTTTTTTTTTTTTTTTTTTTTTTTTTTTTTTTTTTTTTTTTTTTTTTTTTTAGTATTTTTTTTTTTTTCTTTT
>NDXB01000238.1:165660-189939 GCA_002631895.1 Agapornis roseicollis
AAAAAAAAAAAAAAAATCTTAAATTTGTTTTCTTTTTTAGTTAAACAGTCCTGTCAGAAAACTGCTTGTCTTTCCTATTGATTTTGCAAACCTAAATACAAACAAGCTGTACAATGATGGTTAGATTGGGTATTGTAAATGTTTCAGAAGAAGAAAAGCAAATTACAGAAGATTTTGGAGGACATTTTAGCTTTCCTGTTAAATTTAATATAAAGATTAGTTTGGGGGAAGGAGTGTACATGAAAATCAATGATACTTTCTTTTTCAGGCAGATTTATCTTATGAAAACATACTAGGGACATGAGAATGCAAACTTCCCTCTGGGCATTGCTCCTAGAATAGAGATCTCATGTATTACTTCTTTTTCTTTAAAGCATGCCGTCACAGAGAAGGACAAACCTTAATTCCTTGTCATGTAGGAGTGGGCCTTAACACAACCAAATGCTTGGAAAATAACTGTTGTCCTTTCCAAACCAGCTATGAACCAATTTGTTACATGCCGTTTAAAGACAGTAAGTATACTTATGTAGGTAGCTACCTCATAGCCAAATAGTGCTTCTGGTCAGACGATGTGATTTTCATTTCTGTTTCTTGTCACCACTCTCTTCAATGTAAGTGTAAGCTTGCATTTGTTTCTGAGTATGTATATTAATACAGAAAAGAATTGATTCAAAGAATTATCTGGATATCTTGTCAGCACCAGCACAAGCAAAGAATGTGATACAAATAAACCTAGTAAAATATGTCAGGATAAAGAATGAAGACCTTATTTGTGGAAAGGGGGGATTAATCCAAATTAGTAGTGGCTCTGTGAAAGTGCTGTCAAGAAAAGGTGGGGGAATTGGATGTATTTAATTTGAGGAAGAGGAGGCTAATTGGTTGCTTAATAGGTACTGAAGCCTGTTTAGGAGGGCAGTTTCTAAGGTGAGCCACAAATGCTTGGTAGAGCCAGATGATAAAACAAGTGGGAATTACCGCTAATTGATTTTTGGGAAATTTAGGTTGGACATTAGGTGGGGGAAAAATTCATCAGGAAAGTAGTGCAACTCTAGAACAAGAAGTAATCAGAAAGTTGCTGAGTCTCCATCCTTGGAGGGTTTTCAAGACCTGGCTAGGCAAAGGCACAACTTGACCTCATTTTGTTGGTAGCTTTGCTTCAAGAAGAAGGTCAATCAACAAGATCTGCAGAAATCTCTTACAGCTAACACTTTTTGTGGCTCTGTTCTCAAATTCTAGCCTTAATGTAGTATTTTACCTTGTTTTTTTTTTTTAATTTTGAGCATAGGTTTGGTGTACATGGATTTTCTTCCTCTCAGATGAAAGAATGCAGCAAACTTTTTGTATGTCCTACCTTTGCACATAACTCTCTGGTAATCTCTGCTTCACTGAAAGGGTTGTATCAGATCTTTTTTCCTGTTTATACAGCTTGGGAGAGACAGTTGCTTTTTACAGGGAAGTTGCTTCAACAGACTGAAAAATACAAGGAAGTTAGAGGCTCCTTATTAGGCATGGAATTATTAGTGTTGAAGTGACCTCTCAAGAACATACAATCCAATCCTGCCTGCTCAAGCAGGGTCAGCTGCAACAGGCTTCCCAGGGGCTGCACTATAGCAAGAAGGAAAGCTATACAGTGAAAATTACAGCTCTTCTGCTCATTTGAAGGGCACATACTCAAGCACATGTTAAAATTAAACATGCTTATTCAGTTGCGACTACTTGATTCCTCATTCCAGTTAAGTTTTTATTGTTTGGACATAAATATCAAGGGCTGACTATTTTGCGGAATTATTTGCTCATAGATTAATTAGCTACTGGAGTGCTCCTGGATGTACAACATATGTCCAAAGAAAATACAGACATTTACTGCCCTGGGAGCACATGCTGTTTGTCTCGTAGCAATCTGTTGACAAAACAGAAGTGCTTAGCAGATATTAAACTCATGGCGCTTGTGTTTCGGTCAGATGGTCACAGGCTGCATACTCAAATGGTTCTTATCTGGGAGTTTTGTCTTGAATTTCACTAAGAATAAAATGCTTTAAGAAAATGCTGCAAAAGTTGTGAACTGAAGTAGGTAGATAGCACTCATTTGCACGTTTTTGTCTCTGTTCCTAAGGATGCAAAGAAGTTTCTAAAGGACTGTGTTATCCCCCCACCCCTATGCCTGGGGCTCACTCAAAACCCAGTTGCTTCTGAAACTAAGCAAACTTGGGCTATTCAAATGCATGTCAAATTTGAGAAATGATCTTTCTCACCTGAGCTCATTTCGAAGACCTCCTTTTTTTTGTTGTGTTGTTGGCTCAGATATAAGCATGTCTGTCTTAGAGGTTAATCTTTGTCTATACTTCAATAGATATCTGGTATATATTGGAATGGTTCACATCCAGTATATATGGAATGATTTGCACCTAATGCAAACCTCTGCTGACTCTACAGATATGCAACTGACATTTCGACTGATTGTGCTTGTGGCAGGAGGATTTATAATTATGGGGTGTCTACCACTCTGTTGCTGTGCCATTTTGCAGAAATGGTAAGCATGAGAGCATGACCAGATCAAATTTCTAATGTACTGCTACTAAACACAGAAAGTATGGATAACTGACATATTTGAAATCAGGGGAGAAAAGACTGGGGAAAAAAAGGCAATAAACTAATGTGCAAACATAAGTAAGTCCTTTGATTTTGAAGCTACATGAAACAGCATCAGGTAAGCTTAAGAAAAAAAAGCTTGTTACTGCCCCAGTACTCTTTCTAAGACCCAGTTATAAAGGAATTGGACTTAATCTTACTTTCCTGGCTTGAGAAGTTGCATGTAAACCATGAAGGCCAATATCCTGAGGTATGGAAGACTTGGCTTTTGCTCCCTTGACTCTCCTATATTTTCCACCACTTTCTGCCCCTGTTCCCCACCAAAGGCTAGTATATCCATCTGTGTTAGTGGAGGTTGTTTTTCCATTTTCCTCTGTTTGAAAGCAACACCAGCAACTGGCAGGTGTGGGCAAAGAAAGGTGGCAAATGAGACTTAAGAGCAAATCAAGCTGTTGGGCAGCTCGTAACACTGCATGCAGCCCAACCTGTTGAAACCAGAATAGGTTTGTAGGACACTATGTCCTGAGTGTANCCATTTTCCTCTGTTTGAAAGCAACACCAGCAACTGGCAGGTGTGGGCAAAAAAGGTGGCAAATGAGACTTAAGAGCAAATCAAGCTGTTGGGCAGCTCGTAACACTGCATGCAGCCCAACCTGTTGAAACCAGAATAGGTTTGTAGGACACTATGTCCTGAGTGTAAAGAAAACCCAGGACATCAGAGAAAAAGAAAAAGGAGAAAAAAAGGAAATTTTGGGGAAAGTTAATTCATTTTGTAATGTACATTTAAACAGAAACAAGTGAGAAAACATTCTGCAACTTGTCTTAGCCCTCAAAAATCACAGGGAGGAGGGAGACAAATATGGTCCTTTAACCACTGCCTTCTAAGGCACTTCTGCAAAGTGACATGCACAAGGAATGAGTTATTTGAAAAGTAACAGGGAAGAAATGAATGTGGAAAAGCAGTTTGTAAAGAACAGTCAGTAGAAATGAGTCTTTGTGGGATAGACCTAGAGTTATGCAGTAAGACACAGAAGGAATGAACAAGGTAGTAGGCCTAAAAAGAGTATGAGAGGTGAGCTGGGACCATGCCTGGGAGAAAAGCAAATTAATTATCTCTAATGCTTCTAATGTGAAGTATGTCTTTTTTTAATGTATGGGGCACATTACAACCTGTGAGTGCAATGCAAACAGTTTAAGTGTTTGATGTTGTGAAGAGTTTTGGCATGTGTATATGTTGTTATGATAATGGGAAAATGTAAGCTCCACAACATCAAAATTATTGAACTGAAACTGTGCTTTATTTTTCTAAGGTGGTAGTTGATATTGAATAGCTAATGTAGCTTGGCAGATGTGACATGTATCATACAAATTGTATATATTATATAAATATGTCCTTTTTGGAAAGATATTTTCCTACTATTAAACTTTTGCTTTACTAAGGTCTGTGTGGGAACGTACACATACGCGTACATGCACACACATAGACTTTACTAATGTGCCTGACTAGCAGATGGCTATTTGCTGTGGAGTTCCACATTTAGACAAAACCTGCTGTGAAAATCTCCACATTACATCTTACACTGTGCTCAACAGCTGATGTTCAGCATACAGATAGCTGCACTGAGTCATCAGTGACTCTGAAAACAGGAGGCAAAGAATTAACATGAAATTATCATAAATTTTCTGGAAAATGAATTAATATGTGTTCATTTTGAGAGAATTCACATTAATGTTTAAATGATCATTTCTGTGTTTTTTTTCATAGCCAGGGAAATTAGCAATATTGCTGTTCTACTATGACTCGGGTTTTGCTTTGTTTTTTCAATGCAGTGATTAACCAGATGCTGAATGGTTTTAATTTGCAACACCATATATTTGAATTCTAGGAAAGGAGCAATCCTATAAGAGTGTAACTTTCGAGTTTTACCAGTTTTAGAGACAGCTGATAGAGGATATGGCTTTGAAAAGCATTCCTTTAATGAGCCTCAAACCTTCTCTATAGATGGAAATTCTTTTAACTTCAATTTTGTATAGTCCCTGTTGAGAGGGTGCTACATATAATGCCAAAACTGTACTGCAGTGGATGTGCACAAAAGTAAAAATCATTCTCTAGAGTTTATCAATAAACAAGAGGGATAATTGATTAGTTCCACTGTGCTTCTTCTAGAGCAAATTCCAAGGTTTCCCACAGGATCCTGTATTTATATAAATACATAATTTTAATATAAATGTATATGAACTATATACATTTACATAAAGTATATATGATAATATAAAATATGCATATAAAATAATAGATCTTTTATAAATTATCTATATTCATTTGTGTGTGTGTATACATTTATATATATATTTTATATATATATGTATATGAAAAGAGGGAGAAAGGCCAAACTTGGGCAGATGGAAAGCTTTTACAGACACTTGTGTTAGGGGTGGCTGTTGGCTGTTTGTTAAGAGATGCCCAGGACTAGGACAGCAGAGGTAATTCCATAACATGGCCAGATCAAGAACATGTAGAGGCATGGAATTCCTGTAAAACTGATCAAGAGTGGAGTACTCCTCCTCCTTGCTACACTTGATCAGCACTAGTAATTTCTTGGGTTAGTGAGGCTTTGTTAATTCCACACCCCACTGATGAGCTGTGCATTTGTCTGCTTCCAATGGTATTTTTCATGCAAGAAGGAGAGTCTGCACGTGCCCATTCCCTGAATTTGGCAGCTTCTCTTGTGTGCTATCAACGTAACATCTCTTTTCTTGAGCTGGGTTCTCTGGTGCTTTTGCTATCTCTATAACTGTGCAACACAAAGTTATTTCTGATGTGTTAGTTTTCATTAGCATGCAGTGGTAGGTCGGTTAAGATACTGAAGGTTAGGAAAACTCAGGTGCTGTACACAAATACACAAATACAAATGCTGTATTTGAATAAGGTTATGTAGATCTTTTAAAAAAGAAGGGGAATTAGAGAAGTCTTCATTTCCTTTGGCTGAATTCCTAGTACAGCTGTGGGAAGCAGGCCATAGAATTTGCTTTACTAGTTACTGGGGAAATTTCTGGTCATGGTTGCATTATATGAATTGGAAGGTGAGCTGAAATTCATGATGAAAATGTAAAAGATGGAAAAGCATTTCAATAAGGTTTTCCCTAGCTTTAATCTGCCCATGTTCTAGAGGTGAAATCTTGTGATGGCCCCTGAAGTCAACTGTTGTTTTGTGGGTATTTTCATTGAGCTAGGATTTCACAGCTAAAATCTAGGTGATCTCCTCTAAATTCCTTCTTTGGAAGTCAGCCAATTTCAGCTGTTTTAATATGTTGCAGCCAATGTCTCAATCGTTTACGATGGGCAAACTACAGAGTAGAGAAAATTGTGAGAGGAAGAGCATATACTGAAGATGTTCGTGGCTTAAGATTGACCTAAGAAATAAGGACCGTAAGAACAGCAACCAAAAAAAAGGTAAACTAACCTTGGAGTTTTCTTCCATTCTTTCAGTCTAGGATTGTTCTATCAGTTCTGTATAGAATACTAAATGTATGCACTACTAAATGCCTGTTGCTTCCCAGTCCAGTAGACTTTATCAAAAGGCACTGTTTATCAGGGACCACCTTCAATTGGTGTTTTGGGAGAAGTACTGATTGATTGCTGCCCCAGGATGATGAATGACAGCAGAACAAGCCATGGACCATATTACAGTCCTAGATTTGAGTCCTCTGCCATTTCAATGTTCCTTTTCCTCTGTTCAAACTGTGTCGCATCAGAAATTGGAAAAGCAAAGTAAAGTTTTGCCACATTCAGGAGGTGCAGATCCATTTACAGCCAGTAAGAGGTCTGTCCTTCTGTACTGATAGGGGCATTTTACAGCTGACATACTTGCACAGCTCTACATCTTGGCGTTCTTCCTCAGTGCTGAAAAGCAGTTGACTACTGAAATAAATGTAATCTGAGTATGAAATGCTGTTTACTTCATATGAACATGCCAAACTATGGCCTGATAAAGACAACAATGAAATAAGGAAGTGTCAGTGAAGTCATTATACAATAAGAAACTATTTTGGGGAGAGTATTTATTTGACAAAAATGTAAAATGTTGCTAAAAGTAGTTACAGTGATGTTTAGTAATAGGGGTTTTTATCCACTTTGTTGTAGAGGAACATCCACCTGATCTTGAAGACCTCAAGCAGGACAAGAGGATTACTTGAGTATGTCGTAGGAAAGATGTTTTGGCTTAGTATCAAAGTAATACAATGTTGTCAACCCTTCATAACGCTACTGATTTTACAAGGTCTTAATTTTTAGTCCTTGTATGTTCATCTCCTGTACAAAAAAAACCCCAAAACCTAATAAACTAATAACACTGAAAGGCAAAACTGCTTGTGCAAGTCTTGAATAATAAAGCCTATTTTGTCTAATTGATACAACATCACAGTGGAGGGATATAAAAATACCACTTAATTACCTGTTTCCATTTAGAAGTCAGTCTTAGAATATTACCTGGATTAAGAGGAGAGTGTTGTCATTCATTAAATTTTTAGCAAGTGGCAATCTTACTCTGTTTCACTCATCTGTATTGGATGGCAAAATATCACAGTAGTGCTACCCTTGCTGAGGAGAATGGGTAATTGCTTACCAGGCTGCAGAGGACTTGGGAATCCCATTGTTGGGCAGTTGCTTTAAAGGTACCTGTGACAAAAATACAAAGTACTCAAGAAAACTGTTAGCATTTTCTCTGTCATTGTTTCTCCATGTGGTATATCATTGCACCTCAACACTTTGTGAGCTTTGGGTGGCCTGCCTCCCAAGGTAGGTGATTTCCAAATGCAATTTCTCTCAATTTCCCTGTAGTGTAACAAAAATAACAGAAACAAACATGTAACAGTTCTCAGCAAATGAGTGCAAAGTAAAAATGAGCATCTAAAAGAATGTCAGTTGAAATCAGTATTGCCCATAATAATGCAGTCACTGATAATTTTTCTTTGGGTCTCTGAACTCCATGTAGCAGAATTTCCAAGAGCTACAACTGGGAGGAATAGAGCTGTGCTCCTAAGCTGGAGCTTAAATAAAATGAGGGATTCTTCAAAAGTCTGTGTACTTCCTAGATTCCCCATTAAGCTTTTCTTTGCTTCATCAGTCCCCAAAATAGCATCACTTAAAATCCAAGCGTAATATGGGTGGAATACTTACTGATGTCAGACATAGCTCTATGCAGGAGCTTTAAAGCCTGATATTGCAACCATTGTCAATAGTATGACAGATAATTTGGTTATAATTTTGGAGGCACATGTATTATGATGTTTTTAATGTGGAGCAGCAGAATGATGGAAACTGAGTAGGGCTCTGTTTGCCTTCCAAGTCTGATATGTATTTACTGTTCCTTAATATTATTTTTAGGAATACTGAAGTATGTATATAGACATTTTGACACAGATAAAACCAGTTTCCTGCTACATGAATTTAGGGGCACTGTCACAGCTCAAATGTGCATGTAACAAACCACACAGGTCCTCGTGGCTGATAGGGATTATGGAGTTGTGCTCTGGAGAAAGTTAGGCTTTCATATGGTAGTCCATGATTTTGATTCAAAGGGTTATAAATTCCTTCTGTTTCCATGTCATTGACAGCACAACTGCTTTCAGTGTCACATAACATTCTGACAAAGGGATGCATACTGATAAAACAACTGTATTTAACAGTAAGCAATCAATGCATCTGCAGTAACTGTATCTGGCAGCACCAGAACGTGATGAGCATAAGCAAAATATATGCACTGTAAGAGGAGAAGGAAAAGCGAGGGTTTATGTTCCCCCTAGTGAGACAGTAGTCAAGAGCGTTATGCATGGACTTGGGCTCTGCTCCTTTTCCATGTAGCAGGTTTGTTGTAAAGATATTCTCAAAAGCTGGAAGTCTTGTTTTTCAGTTGGAGAAGACAAAAGCTCTGATTTTAAATTTTAATTTCTATAGTAGCTAGACAGTTCCTTGAATCAACAGCTGTCAAGCATGTGTATTGCTTAAATAACTGCTATCTGTGCCTCAAATGTTGTAATAACTGTTTCATTATGATTGCAGGTTAAGATTATCACCTTGGGGTCAAATCACAGATATTCATTCACAGGCCTGTTTGTGATGCTAGCTGTACCAAGATTCACATAAATGTGGATATTTTGATCAGCTGCATGCTTCCACTGTTAAATATCCAGATGCCTTTCATAATATTTGGTTTATGTTTTTTAATTCTGGACTTTTGCATACTACGGAACAATCTGAATGTGGCATTACCCCACATCTGCCTGGAGCATGTTGTCTCCCCAGTGCTTAAACTGCTGGTTGTATCTTAAACTGCTGTTTGGTATCTTCTATACCAAACTGCATGTTGCTGAGTCAAACTCAATTTTCCTTTGTCCTTTCGATCCCTTCAAAGATCTCAATTAGGGCCCCAGGTCAGCTGCAAGAAGGCACAAACATTCTTATAAGGCATCTCACAGTGCCTTTGTGGCTACTGAAAGAAGCTGCACACAGCTGGGTGCAGTTCCAAAGTTAGCAAAGCAGAAACCTTCCACCCTCAGTCCCACGGAGACACCTTCAGTACTGAAGTCAGGGACCACAAGATGGTGCTACAGGAAAATCTTTTTCCCTCAGTGGCTTTGGTTTCTGGAGAGCGTTATTGATTTCCACCTTTTAAAATGTGGTTCATCAAGTCACAAAAAGGCAGATAGTGTGCAATAGAGCAATGGTCACTCAGGAAAAAAGACAACATAATACAGCATATGATGACAAGGCTTTAGAAGACTTACAAAGTATACAAACCATTGCTGGTGGCTTTAGATGTGTTCTCCCTCTTACTGAACTGATAGACATTGAAACAAAAGAGCTCTCAGTGGAGCATCTCGCTTTATCTTCACAAAGATTAAAGAAATACAAGGCTAAACAACCTGCCCCAATGCACAATAGCTGTGTCCAAGAGTGGATGCTGCTACTCTAGAGACAGGAACTGTGGTAGTGTTTCAGCAGTAGTACAGCTCTTTCATCACACCACCCGGAGCCTGCACCATGTCTAATGCCAAAGGGTTTGTCTCATTTTCTGTTCCTTCTGAAACCTAACTCACACCTGTAACCACAGTCTGTAAAACTAAGAGATGGTTTTGGAAAGCTTTAAAGCAGTATGAAATGCTAACGTTGCACTGCAGGCAATTGTGCTAATATCTGGTACTTCTCTTGGTCTGACCTTTAGAAAGCTTTCAAAGTCATGAGAGTTGAACTCAAAAAATAAACACAATAGAATGAAACCCAAACTTCGGAGTTATAGTGAGAGAATGGACTTGAACCATAAAGCTCCAGAATCCAAAAGCCAAATACAGATTTGTATTTAAGCAAAATCCCTATGACTGGAGATTTGCTTTGTGTTTTTTGAAGGCTTGAGATTCAGTTCTGAGACCTATTTTACCCAGCTGAGATTCATCCAATGCAAGATAGTGCAGATATAGAAGGAGAATGCACTTCATTGCTCAACAAATATTTTCCCAGCTTGTCTCTGTGTAAGGGATCCAATTTTGAATCTTTATGGTTCTTCTGATCCTTTGCCGACCTAAGCTTGGATGCACAGCTAAAATGTAGTGCGAAGATCTCCCTGGAGAAAGTGTTTCATGCTCTCCTGCCAGGTCCCAGTGGAGCGACTGGCTCTGTCAAGCTCAGTTTTGCTTCTGATCTTTGTGCTCCAAAACTTTTTTGTTATCACAAAAAAATGGAAGAAATAAAAAATGTTCTTACTAGATGAAAGTGCAAAACTGTCCGCAGCTGTACTCTCCTTCTGCGTTCCACTGTACTGTTTCCAAGTGCCTTCCCAAAAGGCATGTTTCTTACTACACTGCCTCTTCACAGAATCCACTATCCTATGTATGTCTCCCATCCAAGAAGATAAATCTTTTGAGCATGTGTGTGTGTTCTGTGTACAGTAAGTGGAATAGAGCTTCACTCTGCAGCAGCCCTGTCTCTGTAGCGTCCACCACGTTCGCTATCCTGGTAGCTTTGTGCATTTGGTAGTGTCAGCTGGCACTCAGGCGATGTGGGCAGGATGATGGCTATTCTACAGAAAGCTGCCCTCTAAGAGGGAGCATGCTACGAGTGTTATCATCCTGCTGCATCCTGTCTCCCTGATTTTCAAGTATATGATTTTTGAGTCTATAAGGCTGGAGCTGTTCAATATTCCACCTAGTGCAGCTCATCGGCTGAGTTGAAGTGAACTGATAAAAGAATTTTTAGAAATGAAATTTTCTGATGCATCTGCTTGGCCTGCCATTTAGCACTGTGCTTCTGCACAGCCTCCTGTTAAGATTTTTTACTGGCTCTCCAAGCTTTTACCATTTTCTTATTCAAGGTACTTGATCCAGCACTAGTACACATGATCTAAATGTGGGATGGAGGAACTAACCCAACAAAAAGAGGACAGATAACATCCTGTGCTTAGGACTTACTGGACAGCTAGGAGGTCTGGGAAGATAATATGCATACAAAATGCTCTTGCATACATTTCCTGTTAGGGGAGCCCTGCTTCGGGTAGGTATTATTGAAAAGCAATTTCTTCAATTGAACATGTCCTTGCAAATTGCAGTAGCTAAACATATAAGAATTGTAGTTGGCTGTGTGATGCATCTTTTCCCATGCTTTTCAAGCAGAGGCAGGAAAAAGTTAATTCCCCTTCCTAACATTGGGTGCATTGTTAGCTGATATTTCTAGGAGGTTTCTTCAGATACAAAACTGATAGCTTTAAGGAATGATGGAGCTCAGTTTGAAGGAGAGGGAGCTCTCATGGTCTGTACAAACAGTTATCAGAAGCAAGGAAACCTGAGAGCCTGGGGAAAACCAGTTATTTGGATGGTGCTGACCAGTTATTTTGATGACACAGTAGGTGATTGAGATCTAGCTTTTAAATAGTGGATAAGCATGGCAAATCACTGTTATGGTCTTCCTTATTCGTAACAGTCCTAGAATGCTATAAAACAACTATGCTTTAAACCGTGAAACATGTGGGGTTGGGGTACATCAACTAAAGACCAGGTTGTGCAAGCTGGAAAGGAAGAGAAGGGAGATCACGGGAAAAATAACCTTGTGAAAAGGACACGGAGCATTTTACCAGAATGCAAAGGAATTTTACTTTCATTTGGCTTTTGCAATTTATTTTTGTTATATGTGACCACATATGACCAGCCTGAAAGCCTGTCACAGCAACTGCTGCAAGCATTTATTGTATGTTTTTATCAATAGCTTGTTTTGGTTTTGTTGTGGTTTTATTTTGTTTTTGGTTTTTGTTTTCAAATGAACCATGACTACAATTAATCATAATTCATCAGTGCAGCACGCTAGGAAGCAAAAGGTTAACAGCAAATTCTGTTTTACTGGTTGAGGATGCTACTATAGAAGCATTTGCTCAAATGGTTGTTTTACACATGCAGTGGCATCATCCAGTTTAAATCCTGCTGTGTTTCTTTGCCAACAACTGCTAGTGAACATTTGCCCACCTTCCCTGCTGCTGAGTAGTATCAGGATTAGATGCAGGGAGGCGAGCAGGCTTACAACTTCATCTGTTGGCACCACAGGAATGCAGGAGCAGAACAGCATGGCAATAGGGAAAACTTTCAAAATCATCAATTTTAAGGTCTTACCTCAAAATGGCTATTTCCTAGCTGGGGGGAAGGGAATCTTTCCCCAAGAGTGCAAAGAAAAGGAAAAGAAAAAAGCAGCAAGAACAAAATCTTTTTCCAATAAATGCAGAATGGGCATTTATTTATTATCCAACTTAGCAGGCAGGTGGATGTCTGCAGGACTGTACTGGGAAGTAGATTTTGACATGGGAGGAGTGCCTGTCAAGAAAACACTGCTCTTATCCGGCTTTATTGGAAATAAAAATTTAGGGAGCTTTAGTACGTCTTGGACTTCTTTAAGATGATGGATAGCTTGCAGCAACAGGCATTTTCCTCCCCTCACCAAGGGAAGCCACTTTTCCCTCAGTACTTAGCAAAAGTCTCTTTGATATGATTACAGAGAATCACATTCTGAGCAGAGAGACTGGTAGAGACAGACAGCTGGGTTTCTGAGCATTTATATTAGTTTTTGCCCACATTTTAAAACAATTGAAATTTACTTCCTGAACTCCATAAATTTCTCACTTGTAAAAGTATGTGCCTATATCTGACCTTCTCAACCAGTTGTCTGTCCTAGCGGGTCAGAGGAGAGTTAGTGTTATGTGCTGAAAGGCCAAGAGACAGGAGGTGGTGGCATCACTCTCCACTGAGTTCCTGTGCTGAAAGTTCTCAATGTGCTGGTTAAATGCAAAGTTGTTGCTGCAAGGGATGAGCTGGGCTGCACCCCCTTTCCCAGCGTTCTGACAGCAGGCAGCTGAACTGGGAAGGTGCGATAGCAAGCAAATACTGCTTTTTAACTACAAATGTAGCATTAGTGATCCCTCATACGTTTTTAAGGTAGCTGAGTACAGAGCTAAACAGAGAAAGAATGGCTCCCATCCTATTTTTTCTCATTGTTTGTCCTTTGTAAACACATGGCGATCATCTCCATTATTAACTTTGAATTTGTGTCCCCTGTGATTTGTCTGATGATAGTGATGCCTGTTCTTCCTAGTTGCTTCAATATTTCACCTCCCATGCTCAAACTGTGCTCAGCTATGGCACCAATCAGCTTAAATTGTGCATTGGCAACTATGCAGTAGCTGAGATTTTGTTCAAACTAAAATAGATTGTGACAAACTAGGCTGACAGCTCCAAAGCAGCTGATGTGGCCTGCAGTGACACTGGTGTGCATTAAAGAGCTCTTAACCACATATTTATGTAATACATCTAACAGCTCTAAATGAACTGTTATGGTCTATCAATTAGGCAGTATATACCTGTAAGAATGCAAAGATAAACCCAAAGTATAATCAACAGCAACAATTTTTATATTCTTCAACAAACTTTTTTCTCAGAACAATTGGTTTTCTCTTTGCTTCATGCTGTGACATACTTAGAACTTGCAAAGTCTGCACGAAATACTGTGGTAAGTTTAAAACATCATCTGTAGCTCATCTTGACAGGTTAGAGTCGTTACAGCATGAATCTCAGATTTATGCAATTATTTGGAACAGCAGCAAGAGGCATAACAAGAAACTGAGTTTTCCTTGTTTTGCAGTTGTATCTTTATCATCCAGAGAGTTGTCCATTTTACTGTGATCTCCATATGGGCTGATGTTCAGGGCAGCATATTCAGGTCCTAGTGCTAGTAGTGCAAGCAGAAGTTACTCTAACATCTACCAGCTCTGTCTGTTTTGCTTTTTCAGCACTACTTCTAGTTTTAGAGCTGATGATGTAGTGTGAGGTATCCCTGCTTATGGCAGGGGCATTGGAACTAGATGATCTTAAGGTCCTTTCCAACCCTAACTATTCTATGATTCTATGAGANGTCTGTTTTGCTTTTTCAGCACTACTTCTAGTTTTAGAGCTGATGATGTAGTGTGAGGTATCCCTGCTTATGGCAGGGGCATTGGAACTAGATGATCTTAAGGTCCTTTCCAACCCTAACTATTCTATGATTCTACGATATGCTACCTACAGGACCAGTCCTTTGGGTTTCCAGACTTTTTTTATCATATGCCCCTACCTGTATATTTTTGTATATATCTGTATATTATTGTACTAATATATTATGTACCTTATGATAAAACATACACAAAAATAAAAACTTACAAAGCATGAAATAATAATGGAATAAACACTGGGTTTAGTTCTTTTTTATTTTATTAATGGTATGAAAAATATTTTCTTTTTTATTTTCTTTTGTACCACCTTGAATGCATTTACCCTACTTAGGAGACCACTGCTTTTGAGTAGTGTAAGCACAGACCTCAGTCCCCTCTTCTTTAAGCACAACCTTCTGCACTTTCATTCTCTCTCCATTATTCAGTTCTCTGCATATCAGTATCCTGGTCATATAGGAAACAGTGACCGGTGAGACAGGTATGCAACTTTTTCTTTCCTGTTCAATCTCCACCATGTTATTGCGCCTGTTTTAGAGCTAGCAATGTAATGACTACTGTGAATAAGAGGGTTAGACCATAATTATTCTTAGTACATCATGTGATCAGACTGTTTTAGTATGCCCCTATAACTGGTAATAAAATTTGATTTTACTTGGCATTACAGGGTAGGGAAGGTGTTCTCTAGTCCTGGCCTCAAGTTACGTATGCAGTCAGCTACAGAGTCTTGTCTTTGCTCCTCCGCTACTTTATTTTAGAGAGAATTTGCTCATGCTTCCCAGTGAATGGGAATAGCACTTGCCTGAACCAAGTGTCATATATATCTCCAACCAGTACCTTTCACATTGCACCTAGCTGTTAATTGCCTTCTAGTGTGTGAACTAGATCATCTACACAGATGCTCACTGAACATTAACCTCCTCCTACCTGTCACCTTCCTGAGCAAAACGACTCCAGTTAAATGGAAGTACTCAGGCACTTAAGAGACCTGTGGTTTATGTCACAGGCTAAATTGAAGGGAGGTAGAACTTCCTCTACAGCCAAGGTTTCTAAAGTGGCAAAGCTCCTCAGACCTGTTTTACTCATATTTACTTCTGCTGAGCAAGGGGAGAATCCTGTCAGTCTATCTGAGTTTAGGCTCAGAGGAAAGAATAATTATTTCTTGATTAATTCAGACAACCAGCTGAAAAGGGTTCTGTCTCCTTTCAGATTTGATTGTCTCTTTACAAATGCAGTGAACCTGTTGGCAGCAGTGTAAGGCAAAGCTACTATTAATGCATTTCCCTGGGTTTGTGGTAGCCTCTTCCTTTCATCCTGGTTGCAGTTTGATAGATTAGAAGAGTACACTTTGAAACTGAGTGGTGCTTTGTAGAAAAAGAAACCCCATGACAGCTCTGGAGAAGGCCAGTATTGAATGAAGGACTTCTGTGGAATTTCTGGATACTAAGTATAATCTTAAGTTACTCAATGTATTCTTCCTTTTGCATTCTGTTTGAATATAACATACTTTGGGTTTTCTGTAGTAATCCTTGTCTTTGAAGGTATATTGGTTATGTGAAAGTTTTCTTGAAAGAAGAGGTTTGAAGAAATAGCTTGGGGTTGGAGACTGAAATTGCTGCATGGAGAACATTTGCCAGCAGACATTTACCATTTAAGGGCTGATCCAGGTGAAGATGACAAATCTGATGATTAGGCCACCTGCACCTTGGTGAAGAGAAGGTAAACAAGATACGAGAGCAGAAGCAGTATGGATTGTGCAGAGTTTTTAAAGAAGACAAGGAATATAAAGTGATGGTCAAGGTAAATGGAACAAACCTATCAATTCTAGGGAGTTGACAGCAGTATGCTCTTCTCTATCTCTTGAAGTTTGAAACCTATGTTCAGGATTTATAGGAGTGGATATAGCATAGCTGGTGAAGAGGGGAGAGAACAGGCTGCTTGTTCTGCTTGGTGATTAGACTAGGAGGAGGAAAGTAAACTGAATGAGTTTATGTTGTCTAGCTTACCCATGTGATTCCCTATAGTCTCTTTGTTTATGGTGTAATTTGTGTTCCTCCCAATGTTTGGTGAGCATCTGTGTAGATTTAAGGATGTCCGAATTCCTGTTCTTGGTTCCCTGGTGTCAATCAGTGAGCTCTGTGATGTAACACAAACCAGTTTGTGACTATAGCAAACACGGATTGGGAAAGTCATCTGTTCTCATCTGTGTTTCAGGATTTCTTACTATTTCCATAAGTGGCCTTCCAAGATATCTGATACTTTCTGGATTGTGCCATGTAGCACTGAGGCTGAAATCAATTAAGGGGAAATCTGAGGAGGGAAAGTATTTGCATTTCTATCATAATCCAAGCAAAAACGGCAAACTGTAGTTAGAGGTTTATTGATACCTATTTCTGCAGCTAGTCAGTCCCTTTGTTTAAAAAGATGGGGCCTGGGCTCTGAGACTGAAGGGTCTATTGTTCAAACCATGCAAACAACTTGACCAGTATCATCCTGAAGTGTTAAATTCTGTAACAACAGATGTCATTCATCTGACTGGGAGAGCGTTTTGTAAAGATTATTTTTACATATGATTCCACATAAAATAAACGTAGGCCATCAAAGCTGTTGCAATTAGGGTTTGGCTCCGGATCCAAAATATTTATGAATTGACACTGATGTTGTAAGTGTCTTATGAAACATTCATTCACAAGTTTGATTACTAAAAAAAAAATGTAATTTACAGAAGAAATAAGTTATGAAGGAATCAAATTTCATACAAGAAATGCTGGAAAACAAGACCACAAATGACAAAACATACTATTTAGAGCCCAGATGGCTGCATAAAATAAATAGCCATTTCCTCAGTGGAAGCATAGGCAATTTGGCTGTGTGAAGCTACATTTCCAGCAGAGATCCTTGAAACAGATGTTAATATTGCTTGTGCATGGAAACTTTAGTAAAAAGCAAGATGTTCAGGTAACATGACTGTAATGACTGTCGACCTTAAAACCATAATGTGACTGTTGCAGAGCCTGGCAAATAAGTATCTGTATGCATGTTCTGATGGGCTTATACATGTGGCTGCCTCATATGTTTGAGGTGTTTTGATAACTTTCCTTTTGTTGTAACTGGTAGTCCAGTGAAATATTTTTAAACCAAGAAGTAAAATCCAAGCTGAACCTAAATATAGATAGGGATATGTAAATCTACCCATAGATAGATATAAATATATAATGGTATAATGTGTTTAGCTGTATAAAGCAGAAACAAGAAATTAATTGCTTATTTTCGTCATGTCAGATTAACTGAAAACCCATCCTGTGTTAATGTGTCTGTGTTTAGCAAGTCTGTGTTGTCATTCCTGATGTACCCAGTCAGACTGTGTAGCCCCCTAATTTTTGTAGGAGCAAGACCTACTTATCTTTTCCTTATGTCCTGGGTTCAGCAGTTGCAGTCAGTTTTTCTTCTCTTTAGTAGCTGTGTTTTGACTTAACCTGGGAACAAGGCTGATAAGGCCGATGTTTTTGGTTGTTGCTGAGCGATGTTTGCCCTGACCAAGGACTTTGTGAGCCTCATGCTCTGCTGGGGAGGAGGGAAGCCGGGAGGAAGGAGGGACAGGACTGTACTGACAGGACCAAACTGACCAAAGAGGTATTCCATACCATAGCACGTCATGCCCAGGATGTAACTGGGAGTGATCCGGAAGGCCTAGTTTTCTTGGGGTGATTGGAAGAGGTGGTCGGTCAGCACTCGGTTGGTGGGGTGTCGTGAGTTATCTGTTGTGGTTGATGGGATGCTGTATTCTTTTCCTGTATCATTATTATTATTGGTGGTAGCAGCAGTGATTTGTGTTATACCTTAGTTACTAAACTGTTCTTATCTCAACCTGTGGAAGTTGCATTCTTTTGATTCTCCCCCCATCTCTCTGAAAGCAGGGGAGGGCAAGAAGGGGGGTTGAGTGAGTGAAAAAGCTGCGTGGTTGGTTGGGTTTAAACCACGACACCTTAGATGGTTACATTCTTGACTCAAGCTCATCTTAGAAAATGAGAATGACAGAAGGATGTTTTTCAGAGGCAATTCTAAGAGTTTCTTAGTGAAATGTGTTTTCTCCACATAGTAAGAGAGTGACAGCAGACTGGTTCCAGTTCTTCAAAATTTCTCCCAGTTTCCATTTAGTAAGTGTGGTACAACAGTCTGATGGTAGCAGAACACATCCCTAAAGGCTTGCAATTGTGCAACATTTTCTTAGTTGCTCCAGTTGAATCCTATTCCATGGAGACCCTGAATACAGAACTTGCACAATGACTTAGTGTGTCCTTGAGCGGCTAATGGGAGTGCTGTCATTAGCTCTGGTGCATAATAACAAGCAGTAGGCATATGCTCTCAATAAAGGTGGTTCTAGAATCTATTCATATAGCCTGGTTCTTTGTCATCTTGCTGTTCAGCTCAGTGACAAGGAGGAGCTCTGAACAGATACCACTTACTGCAACAGCAAAAAGTCTTTGTCTTCTAAGGCTTACTGTCTCTTGGTTAGAACAGGGGAATGGGAGTAGAGCATCGTAATTCAGAATCCTCAATCATTCACTTGGCTGCTCTCCCTCTGAGTAGCTCCATCTCTGCTACATTTTCCCTGTCTGTAATAACAGACATATGCCTGCACAGGAAACTGATATCTTCAGCTAAAAGTCTAGTATAAAATATACATTTTCTAAGAAAGCAACAGAAATCTTTCCAAAATGAAATAGCTTTACTTTATGCTAAATTGCAGTGCCTCTGCTGTCATATGATATGGCTTCTCTAACACACCTAAGTCAGCTGAGTCAACAAGCTAAACACCATACATCCCGCTATTAATTTCAGCAGTCTTGACACCTCTGTATCGTAGTGTTACACTTCTTAACTCAGCTGTCAGCATGCAGTAAATGTGGTGGTACTGTCAGCCCACACAGACTAGGGTTTAGTATCACAAGGAGAGAGTTTTATATGCTTGCTCTGAGAAATTCCATTTTTTATACACTTTCTACATTTACAATAACAATGGCCCTGGTTTGCTGTGGTTATTGATTAGTGTCTAAGCTAATGATGTAACAGGCAAGGATTTGTTTGTTGATTCTTCTTTTCTAAGAAATCCCTTTGTTTGATATAGAAGCAAAAAGGTCTGAAGTCGTTCCTTCTGTTTCAGAGGAAATGCACATCTATTGGTAACTCTTGCAACTGGGACACCTGTTAAGTCTGACCGATGAGACAATAAAATCAGACTCAAATTGCTTTATTCAGTAAAGATAAGTAGATAAAATCACAGAAAATAGAGTCACAGTAAAGTAAATTCTTGCTCCATTCACAGCTGTTAGTTTAATGGAATTGCCTCTCATGAAAAGCACAGCTGCTCCAGCCCTGCCTGCAGCGTGTTCTTCTGCATGGGCCAGGAGGGGCTCTGGAACTGCAGCAAGACTTGTCCTAACAGCCAGGGCAGCCTTCAAAAATGATCTGAATTAGAATGTGCAGATAGAGCTAGAACAAGTTGCTCAGTGTTTTGACCAAACCACTCCAGTGCCCATTTGGGTGGGAGCTTAACTGAGGGCTTGGTTGATGAATTGCCCCATGCATGTTTGCTGGCAGACCACTGTCTATCAGGCTGTAGTAGATCTTGTGCAACACTCTGTATTCTGCCTCTTAGTAACATCAATAGATTTCATTGCTACAAGTGAGCATGTGTCCTCACAAGCTGGTAGAGTTTTGCAAACCAGACTGTTAGCCTTGGTGCACAAGTGTTATTGGCATCTTGTGTTTGCAGATAACAGGACCCACATCTTTGCAGGTTCAATTAATTGTGTGTAGAAATGTGGTGTTAGATGGGGATTCAATTCTCCAGTTTGTGAGTGTCATCAGTAGTTAAACATATTGGGCTTTCTTTCTGCTGTACTCATTTGGCTTTTACTTTGGAACTCTTCCTTCAACTTATGCCCCACACAAATAAGACTCTGCCTTAGTTTGCCACTACTAAATGAGAATATTAAACCCCTATATCTCACAGGGAAACTGAAAGTAAGTCAATAACTGTCTTGGAAATGGTCTGATACTGCACTGGCAAACACAGAAACAGTGGTGGGTTTAGAACTTGGTCTAAATAGTATGCAAAAAATAAGGCTCTAGACCAGTAATGAACAGTGACAGAAGGAGAAACTATTGAATTGTTGCTCATTTAGTGAATGTGATTCCTGCTGTGCAGTGGATGAAATTGGCCCTATGGGGAAAATAGACTAAAATAATTCTTACAAAAAGAGGAATGACTTATGGCTGCAGAGACAAGCTTAAATTTAGCATTTCCTCATTTTTGAGTGATGGCTATCCAAAGACATTTCAGAAAATAGCATATAGGTGTTTGGCTTGAGTGATCGTCTAGCTTCTGAAGAGAGAACTGAATATGTAGTGATTCTGTCCTGAGGCATTATCCTAATATCTACTGGAGGTATCAGTTGATTCAAAGTGCTGAAATGCCTAAATCCACAGAGATCTCCCACACTTCAGCTAGGAGAAGCTACCCAGTGCTCTGTCACCCTCTGCATGGGGAAATATGATCTTTGTCACACGCAAATGGAGCTTCTAACCTTGTAAAAGAGGTAGCCTATAGTGAGAGTTGTTCCTGAGTGGACAGTCAGCAGTATCCCCATTCTCATTCTTTCTCACTTTTAGTTTGGTGCAGTCAAGGAATGAAGATCAAAGACTTCATCTACCTTTGCATAAATTGGTTTGTGAAAAACGGAATGGATTCTAACCTCCTAACCACTGATGGATTTTAATAGGGACAGGATGAAGCAGCCTTCTCTTAGATGTCAAATCTTTTCAAAATGTATTTTCTGGAATGGATTAATTTGGGGGGTTTAATGTTCAGGAAGCGGTTTCTAGAATTTCTAATAAAATTCTAAAATACTTTATTTTCCCTTATCTCATTCTTGGCAAAAGCAGAAACGCTGTGGCTGAAATTCTCTAAAATGCCCACTGTGAAAACATCAGCCCAAATAGTTAGAATTTAGATAAATTGTAAACAACTGAAAGCAGGATCTTCTAATGATAGGTGTCAAGGAATATTAGTAATAGATGTTATTTCCAGCCAAGCCTGTAATAATACATACAAAATATTTAAGGTAAAGAGATGCAAGCCCAAAGTTAGGCAAATATATGTACACATCTTTTACATTTTAATGGAACTAATTAATGAGGCTCGCATGCTTTAGAAAATGCTTTAATTTATTCTTTGATTAAAAAGTAGAAGTCTCATTAGTACAAAAATATCTTTTCTGAGTTACACTTCTAGAGTGTATAAAACAGATCAGTGCTGACATAAACTGGGAATTTC
Organism: Agapornis roseicollis; assembly: GCA_002631895.1. Taxonomy (NCBI): domain Eukaryota; kingdom Metazoa; phylum Chordata; class Aves; order Psittaciformes; family Psittacidae; genus Agapornis; species Agapornis roseicollis. The sequence continues at coordinate 187,102 of NDXB01000238.1, forward strand.
CACGTTATTGTTTACATTGCATGCTATTTCTGCATCATTCATTGTGGATTTACACCATAATTAGTTTGCTCTTTTTTCCCTGCAGTGAGCTTGACTCAAAACAGGATGTAACTGTTGCACCTGGTTGCTTTTTTACTTTCAGACATTGGCCATAAGGCTTTCCTTATCTCCTATAAGAAGGGGGGAAAAAATCCTCTTATGTATTTGATTTATCGAATGACTTCTTTTCAGTTTTGTCCAGTTTTATGTATGGTGACCTTTGCATCTGTGAAATGATATTTGGATTATAAAACACTACTTTGGCTAGCTCAGATTTTTGTGCATATACCTTAATTTACATTATTCCCCTACGGACCTCATTTGGGGAAAAAGGATCTAATGTAGCAGGTCCTCTTTAATGCCTGGTTCTTTGATAAAATATTAATTGATATTAAATAGCATGAGTGTGTGTACATGGGGGGGTGGGTGGGGTTGCTCCCTAGCTGAAGCTGCATTCATGGAAATAACAAGGGATGGCTCCAGAGGGAGGAATGTTGTTGCACATTTGGATAAATGTGTGATTCTGATATTCTCTGCCTCACTTTGATGGATGAAATTCTCCCCAGGCTAGAGGCTTTATGAGGTCTTTATGTTACTAAACTATCCTTCAGCTAAAGCCAAAATCCTGCCAGCTTTCAAGACTTGTCTTGGTAGTAAAGAATCTGAATGTGTTAAATCGGCATGGAGCAGTCCTGTAGCTCCTACATCAGCCCTTCTTCAGGTTGTCCTTCTCCCACAGCTGAAGCAGGGCTGTCCTCAGCCATGGCTTTGCTGTTCTAGCCATTTACTCACCAGCCCTCAACTTTCCTTTGTGCCTGATACTTGCAAAGCAATGGAGGGGATAAACTGGGGGTAGACTGAATGTTTTGTGTGTTCTGCCAACCTGCTCAGGTTCTGTGTATTGTCCTTTTCTGTATTCCTTGAAAGCAGCAGAGAAGCGAGGAGGGTAACAGAGTGGTTACCTGCTACAGAGTGCTGAGTTCAATCTCATAGCAGCCAGCACTGCTGCAAACTGAACAGTGGCTTATTGCTTTTAAGCAACCCTTCTACAGCCTTCTGCTACAAAACGTTCAGGCTCTGAAGTGAAGTTACAGCCTTTCCCACCTTTCCTTACCCCTGTTGTTTGGCTGGGAAGATGGCTGTGACAAGGGAGGAAGCTTCTCCTTCTAGAAACACAGGATAAGATCTGGAGCATCTTGCTGGCTGAGTAGAACAGATGGGAAGCATAGCGCTTTGCCCTCCTCAGCAGGTTAGAATCTGTCAGCATGTGTGTGAGATTTAATGTGGATATGAATAAATAATAGAGAAGGGAAAGAAATATTTTCTCAAAACAGAGTTTAGAGTGATATGCTCTACTGATAAATCAGTCCAAAAATACTTCCTCATTGAGACTTATTTCTCAGCAACTTTGACAGCAGCTAGTGTCCCAATTTGAAGGGCTCTCTGTGGATTTCACTCCCACTATCCCTCCCTTTCCTAGTGTTACATCTCTGAGTTTTACCAATACAGAGCTCTTCCTCATATCAGGAAAATAAATTGGCAATTTAGAAAGGTTGACCAGAGACACCTCATCAAAGAAGAGTCCAGAGCTGTGTGAGTGACAGCACTATCTCACAAGTTCTATAAATACTTGGTGTCACCCCATGCACATCTTCCTTGGATTTTGCATTTATTTCTCCCTCCATTATACACCAACATGGGTAGCAAAATATGAAAAAGAGGAGACAGCAGAGATTAGAGGCTGGAAACATTTTCACAGCAGTATCTTGTCAGCTTTCCAGCACACTCTGACTTATCGAGATCCAAACACTCACAGCTGGTGCATATTTTAATGCCAAATGACTGGCATGGCTGAAATTGGAATTCACAGTCTCTCAATGCACTGTACTAGCATATTTAGTCAGCACATTGCTTTTGTGTGACTCTTTTAAAGTTAAGTTACATTTCAATGAGCATATTTTTATGGAGGCACTGTGAACTTGCACAGAAGAGTATGTGGCTTGGTGTGCCAAGCGGCTGTGTGTCTGATTAAAATTAGAAGTAAAACAACATGAAAAACCCTGCTAATTTATTGCCCTAAAATTGTCAATTAGAGTAGTGCCAAGCAGTCTGGCAAGAGCTCCAGTTCTTCCAAAAGGCAGAAGAGCAGTGCCAACTCTGCAGCAAAGGAAAGTGGAGGAAATATTCGTCAACTCTATCCGATAACTGGTCACACAATACTTGGACAGTAAATTCTCCAACCTGAGTTGTTTGGCTGCTGATTGGAACAATATCTGGGGTTTGGGGTTTAATTTTCCACCAGTGTGTTGTTCTTCATTGGTATTGTGATGAGTTACTGTGTAACTCAGTGCTGAGCTGCATGTTCTACATTGTCATGTTTCCTAAACAGCTCACAGTCTTGCTTTGTCTATGAAATTGGAAATAATCATCAAATTATTACACTAAAGGAAAGAAGTGTTTTGGGACAAGCTGCTTCAACAGGGTGATAGCTGGTGTTTATCATTCCTCTGAAATTCAGCGACCAGAAAGATGAAGGCCGTTTCACTTTAAGAAGTGCAGTTCAACTCTATAGTAAGATCCAGCCTTGACTTTTGATTCCCTGCACACAGCTAAGAGTAGTATTGTGGGGTAAAGCATCCACCTGAGCAGGGGTCTGCTAGCACAGCTATTGAGACTGTTGGCTGTAGGGGGGTATCTCTGGGATGATCCTGCTAATGCTATTGCTGGAAAGGGTTGTGTCACATAACACGGGGGGGGGGGGGGGGGTAGGTTCTCACAGCTTAAGAAGGTCCCAAATGC
>NDXB01000238.1:190046-235929 GCA_002631895.1 Agapornis roseicollis
GGGGGAGGGGTAGGTTCTCACAGCTTAAGAAGGTCCCAAATGCTGTCTAAATTATTTTAGAGTCATGAAGCAACTCAGATTTAGTTCATTAAAATTCTTGCTAGACTATGAAATTAATTGAATCCAATTCAATTCAATAGAAGCAAGATCCCATGATGAGAATTGCTTTTCAACTCTCCAGACTTACAAGAGTTTTTAGTTTTTTTCATGGGATCCATATGTTTGCAAGCAATTATCGCACTGGATTTATTTGATACAGCAGGAGGCAACAAATCAGCCAGTACTTCTAGTCTAACCCAGTTTTTTGTGGGACTTTTGTGACTCGCTTTCTCTGCTTTTTCTTGCTCTAGATTTTGACTTATTTTAATGATTGCAATAGATTCAGACCTCGAGGATGAACAAAACAAAATATAATCTATGCACCAGTGTTAAAAAATGGTTAATTAAACATCTTAGCAAAAAGAGTTGTGGGAGAGCGATACAGGAGATAAGTTATGACTCTGTCAAGAAGTAGAGCTAAGTCTGGGCAGTTGTTGAAGAGCATCAGAGCCTTAGACTGGTGCTTTNAATCTATGCACCAGTGTTAAAAAATGGTTAATTAAACATCTTAGCAAAAAAAAAAGTTGTGGGAGAGCAATACCGAAAACAAGTTATGAATCTATCAAGAAGTAGAGCTAAGTCTGGGCAATTGTTGAAGAACATTAGAGCCTTAGACTGGAACAATTTGTTAAGGTATGAAGCTCTGAGAAGAAATCAGTGACTCGTGTTGTACCCAGGAGTTGTAATTAAAAAAACCAAAATTTAAGAGCAAGTTCAAGTTCTTCCACAGACATCTCTGGTTGGCAAGAAAAGCTGAAGTAGCACAAGAACCGAATTGTGTTCTCCACTTGCAGCCAATGTGTTTTGTTCTTGCAAGTCCCATCCTGGTTGAGTGCAGAAAGAATTATTTGCTCAAAAGACAAGGCCCCTCCCAAATAACCAGGAAGAGCTGCATGCTTTTGGTATTACATTCAGTGTGAGCAGGAATAAGGCCATCATGGGTCAATATAAAGCTCTTAGCTTAAGCATTTGCATTTTACTCTTAATTTCAAATTCATGTTACCTTCTTAAGGCTTTCATTCCTGCACTGATTTGAAGATAGGATAGATGACAGCTGCAGTTCTTTACATGTCTCTGGTATTGCAGATATTAATGAGCTTTAACATAATTTATTGCCAGTAGAGAGCAGTCTGAGATTAGAATTAATACTGGGTATTGCATGAGGACAATATCATGGTGGGGCCATAAACACAGTACACAGTGAAGAATTAATCTGATTAATTTTTAAGCATGCATCGTATGTACTTATAGAAGTAGTGTATTTTGCTAGTTGGGTCTTTAAAGAGAAAACATTTGAAACTTTTGAATATAGCTTAAAATGAAGGAAAACATGATAGTGTTTTTACGGTTTAGATTTCAAAGGTGTGATTGCTGAATGTCTTGTTTCTATCTTTCCCTTGCCTTGTTTAAAATCAGATCCGTTGTAAATAGTATTTATGGTTGATAGTTTTCCTTAGTTTCTAAGCTTAAAACTTGCCTTGGTGAACTGTTGAATTTTTGCCTTATTTTCAGTTTGCTTATATTATTTTTATTAATTTTCAAATCACAAACAAAAAGCCACTTTTCATCAGTAAATCCATAGCGTTTCATTCTTACTCTTGAAAGATGTAAGATACACAAATCATTGCCAAAATCAATAAACTGAAGTATTGACTTTCAATTCTGTCCTCTTTAGAAGGCATTAATCTCCATGCTAAATCATGTCATCCTTACAGTGCTGCCCATCTTGCAGTTTTCAGCATTTTTGGTACCATGTCGACTAATTACACTTCTCTTTTTGTACTTTAAGGGCTTGTTTCAAATGGTGTTTTGGTTTTTTGTTTCACCCTGTAGCATAGTCAGTACTCCAATTTTACTGCATGATCCAGCAGACAGATGGGGCTATTAAGAGTAAGTGTCCAAAACCTTTAACTCCTGAGTTTAGTTTTCCTGGAGGTAAGAGTGGCAGTTTACCTAGCCATATCCAGAGAAAGGTATGTTTATGCTGTACAGGAAGCCTCAGTGCATGGAGCTGGATCTAAACAGGTTTTTTAATTTCATTTCCTTAAGCTCCCACTCTCTCATGAGTGCACCTCATCTCTTGTGACTTTTCTTGTGGTTGCATGGCTGGACATGCATACCGATCTGTGTGCAAGGATGCTTGGTCACTATCTCTTATTTGAGCAAGAGCTCTCCTGCTCTCTGCAATGAAACAGTGGGCAAGGAGCTGTAGGTCTCTGCTTAAAAAAAAAACACCTCTTTCCTGTATAGTGCAGAGATACCAAATGAAGCTAAAACACAGTTGAGACTTACTGCAGTATACTTAGCACTGGTTCAAAACAAAAATATGTGGATGGCTGAGGGGTTTGTATATGGATGGTCAGGTGGTTCAGGCAAAAGAAATCATCTAAGAGCAGAGCTGAATCCAGAGTGTAACTATCTGTCTGGAGAGATGGAACAGTTGGTGTGTTATGTATGTGTTCATTAGTGTAGGAACAAATAAGTGTGTGTGACCCACCCCTCTGAATGTCTAATACAATTCAATTCCTTTCATCACTGAAGAGCCTTTTAAGACCTCTCCAACAAAGTTCAGCTTACTTTCAGCTTCACTAGGCATCAGCAGGCCAATGTGGGTCTACAGGAATATTTCTAAGCATAAGTTCTTGCTGATAATCACAACTTCACTAAAATGCAATCATTTAGTCCTTGAAGATACGGAATGTGTGAATGGTCTGCTGAGTACCAGTGCACAGTTGCCTTTACAGTACACTGCTGGCTTAAAGGGAGATCAGGGTGTTTCACTTGTGTACTTGGTGATGTTGAAATGGTAAGGGAAATAATTTGAAATAAGGATTTGATTCATGCTGTGGGTGTCTACATATCCCCAGTGCATCAGTTAGAGGAATAGCACAGATTAGAGTTGGAGTCAACTGTATTATTTTGTTTTACTTTTCATGTATTGCTGGTTTTAACTGAGTCAAATTGATACATAAGCAAATACAAGCTTGAGATGGCAAGGTCTTTTTGCCTTATCACCAAAAGTACCAGGACTGAAAATTTTATGTTTTATCTGTGTCCATCATCTGGCACTAACATGTTTATTATTACCCTTTCAGTCAGAAACTGGCTTTATCACAGCTTAAACTTTCCTTGCAGAATGTGGTTGGTGTACTGTTTTTTAAATGTATACAGAAGGTTAAATAGATGATTCGCAACCACTTGATTCCAGACTTCTTGTTTATATATTAGGGGGTTTTGCTATTGAATGGTATAAATAACCAAGACAGAGACCCAGCTTGCAGAAGCCTATCTGGGTCTTTATCACTGAACAGAAGCTGTCACTTCATGGGTGCGGTTCACTTGTTTCTTTCATGTATTTCTTGCTCTAGCGTCAGCCAAGCCTCATCCCATGAGAACTTGTGGCTGCTGTTTTTCTCAGTGCTTCCTTATCTCAGGTTCCAGGGTTGTCTTTTTTTAGCTCTCTTGTTGTGTTGCAATCTCTCCATAGACTCCCTGCAATACAGAGCAATAGGGTAGTTGAGTGGTATTGTTTGACTCAGATGCGTTTTACCTCTCTGGTTTTGTGGTGACTTGATAATTAAAAATGAGAGGCTTGCTGCTGTAGGGATGCTTTAAAATCGGAAATCGGAAATGAAAGTTCAAGAATGTCCACATTATTCATCACTCACATTGTTTCCCTCTGTGACAAAAATCATCTGTATTTTCTATGGCTGCACATGAATATTTACATTAAAAAAAAAATCAGTGTATTCTTGTAACAGTTTCCTCTTAATGGCACTGTTGTGCTCTAGGCACCTATAGGAATCTCACTTGAGGAAAAAGATTTCTGTCTGAATTCTCCAACAATAATGTAAGAATATGTATTTGAAAAGATTTGTGTAATTCTATGTGTAATCTGTAGATTATACATTCTTGGAGATAGAGATCATCTTTTATTCTGTGCTAGTACTGTACCTGGANCTCTAGGCACCTATAGGAATCTCACTTGAGGAAAAGATTTCTATCTAAATTTTCCAACAATAATGTAAGAATATATATTTGAAAAGGTTTGTGTAATTCTATGTGTAATCTGTAGATTATACGTTCTTGAAGATAGAGATCGTCTTTTATTCTGTGCTAGTACCATACCTAGAGCAGTAGTGTCATTGTAAGTGACTAGGTGAATAGATACTGAAACCTAATATTTCAACAGCAACAGTACTCAAAATGTGTTCTGAAAGATGATCTATAAAGGCTCTGTTGCAAGTCTGTAGTTTGTAAACAATATAAAAATAAAAAATATGACACTTTCCTTGCCTCTCCTGTGCCCACATAAAAATCCTAAACCTAGGGACACCAGAGTTACGAAATACTCTGCTAACAAGAAACAGTATAAAGTAACTTAGTTTTAGCCTTCTGTGTGCACATCTTAATCCAGCCTTCAGTTAAGGCTGAACATAAATGACTATGTGCTTGGCATAGTTTTATTTTAAATATGAAATAAAAGCGGTGCATATAAACCCAAGGTTAATGGCAGGAATTGCTATTGAGAGGGATGGGTGACAGCAGCAGCTCTGGAGACCGGGTAACGGACTTGCTTCTCAAGCCTGTGGTAGTAGACAGATGCTGCGCCTGGTGGTGGGATGCAGCCAGATCCTCTGCTGCCTCTGCTCCTTTGGTGTCAGCATCTTGTTTGCAGATCACAAACCTACAAGCTGGGAGGAAAGCAGAGGAAGGGGAAGCACATTGCAAAGTTGCTTCCATGGCAAAAATTCCTTTCCTGCTGTCTACCCACCTGAATAGCAAGAGGAGAAGTACAGGGTAGCTCAAACGTCAGGGCTGAGTTAAGGAGCAGCTACTACCTACAGCCTGCTCCTCCAGCACCATGGAGAAAATCCATGAAGAAACACATGTTGGATTTATTGTAGCGGATCCCCTACTTCCCTTCTGTGGTATCTGTCAAAGATGGCCAGCCTCTTTCATGATTGATTGGCCTTGAGGGAACCACTTGTCTCTGGAGAACTGCACCTGTCTCCTTCATCTCTCTTCAACTTGGGCTTATCTATTAGCATGCCAATACGTTTTTTTTTCTTTTTGTGGGATATTACCTTTGTGGACTGCCCTTTGTGTATGACCCTTCCTCCTTCCTCTGGCCGTACAGCCTTCTCCCCATGCATACTTTCTCCTTCCTAAGGAATTTTTCCTAAACAATGACTAGAAACAGGACGCCACTTACAGCCGCTTTTCCCTTCCCTTTCACTGAAAAGCATTAGAACTTTTTACACAGTGACCTCGAACTAGCTTTCCCTTCCCAGCTCAGGCTGCTAGTGTGACTGATGGACCTTTGGAGCAGAGAGACAAAGGTGAAAAGGAGGTGAAATTATAAAGATGAAATAGAGAGAAGAAAAAAAAATCTGGTCTGGACTGAGGAATTCAGAGATGAGAAGAAAACCAAAAATCATAACCCCCCAAAGCAAGGATCCCAGTTCACCTGCATAGGATCAAATGTCTCTGAATAGCTATCCCATGGAGGTGTGATTGCTCTGTATTGTGTGCTGTAGGTCAGAGTCACTGGGTGACTGAGGGCTTGCAGTCAGATGCCTGGGGCTTCCTCTTCCCACAAAAGCAGCAGGGAAAGAAACAAGGGATTTTTTTAAAAAAAAAAAAAAAAAAAAAAAAAAAAAAAAACAAACCAGAAAATTACATTTTTTTTCTGCAGGCTTCTCTTCAAATGTTACTCCTGTCAGTATCAATGGAAGAGGCTTGAGTAAATTATGGCCATTTTCAGGAGTGCACACTTATCCAAAGGTGTTCAGTTTCACTTTTTGTTGAGCTCCTGCTGACAAAACTGCACTGTGTAATGGCTGAGTGTCAATCACCAGCGGACACTGTCATGTTCAGCAGGAAGTACTGAGCAGCTCTGAGAGGGGGTCTTTAAAACACGAGTAGCCTCAAGGAATAACCAATGTGTGCCGTTCATTGTGTTTTGACTTTGCTTTTCAACTTTATTTGCTTGCTAATTCCATCCTTTAAACTGCACTATTTAAAAACATGTTTAATAAAATATCTATTTAAAGGTTATGGTAATAAGCACATTATAGTTTCAGAGCATGTCAAGTATTAACGTATAAGTCGAGTAGTTCACTGTGTCTTTGAAACACTGGGATATTATTTCCTTTAGACAGGTGAGGACAATGCTGACTAAATGACTTGCCAAAGTCCTCAGATTTGCCTGGCGGAACTGTCTTGTAAGCTTCCCTCATAATCTGTTCATCACCCTGCATGAATGTAATTGAACATAGTCTTTTCCATTTCACACAAACAATGTCATTTGAACTTTCCTGATTTCACAGCATTGGACTCATTCATCTTTTTTCGGTTCCACAATAACGTGCTCTGCTGGGTCTGTGATGGCTCCCATCTCTTTCTGTGCAAGCAGCTGCATTCTGGAAGCATGCGAGGAAGGAATGGTCCTTTCTGCCCCCCAAACCCACAGAGATACAGATCAACGGCACCAGAAAGTTTGCAAGTGAAGCAAAATACTTTAATTCCTCTTCCTTGTCTTTGCTGCTCGTGAACCTGACTCCATACTTGTTTTATCAGTTTACTCTGGATTCTTAATTTGCATGTTGCAAGTCCTAGTTCTTCTATAAAGGAGCTATGACTGGCCCTGCTAAGCTCCTGCTGGAATGGCTGCCTGCAAGGCCCAGACCAGTACCCTGGATTTAAAAGCTTGCAGGACAAGAGCTTTGATTGTCTTCCTGATCTTGAACACAACCCAGGCTGTTCACCTGCCTGTTACCAGTGTAAGAATTTATTTGAATTACTGAACGGGCTCCTTTTGAAATGCAAGGAACATTCATGCTTGCCATGAGGCATTCTCTTCTCTTCCCACCAAGGCTTGCATTTCTGAAACCTGCTTCATTATGTGTGCTCTGTGGAGAACTCTTTGGAGAAAAATTATGTTATCTAAGGTATCATGACAAACACTGGATACAATAAATCCTAACTCACAAAAAGCACTAATGCCTCCTTTCTTGATGACTTGTATTTCTTGAAGCTTTACATCCAGATGGATTGCCTCATTGTCACTGCACGTTAAATTCAAACCCATAGGGATTTTTTCATTAGACTCTTTAACTCTTTGTGTGTCAGTTTGGCAGGTATTTCCCTCCTGCAGCTTTCCCAGTTCCACCAGAGGTGTTTGCTCTTCATCAGTTCTGTTAATTCAGATTCTAAACGATTTTTGCCCTTTCCGTTCTAGCCAATCTGCTTTCATGGTGATTCTGTTCTGAAACGCGNCAGCTTTCCCAGTTCCACCAGAGGTGTTTGCTCTTCATCAGTTCTGTTAATTCAGATTCTTTATGTGGGATCCAAACAAAGCAATTTTTGCCCTTTCTATTCTAGCCAATCTGCTTTCATGGCGATTCTGTTCTGAAACCAGTGGTGAGCAGACTTCTCAACATTTAAAGAGACTATTGAATTTGTCTTCTCAATGCCCACCAGAAGCAAGAAAGCTTTGTGCTAAAAAGGAAACTGGGAATCTAGAGATGTTAATGGATTTGGTGAAGTTTACAAGAGAGATAGTGGCACACATGTGGCAAACTCCGACTCAGCTCACAGCCCTGTCCTCACATCAGGAGTCATCTTGCCAGGGAAAACTGCTGTTTCTATTCTTAGTAGTAAGTTTGTTATTTAACACAGAATACAGGTCATGTGGCTTCTTATAGAGGAAAAGAAGAAACCATCTGTCCATTCCTGAAGAAATGGATAATTTTAAGACAATAGCAAATATAGAGCTGTCCTGGGTTTAGCAGTAGCAGTCATTTTTTCTTCTTCATAGTAGCTGGTGCAGCGGTGTGANTCTGTCCATTCCTGAAGAAATGGACAATTTAAGACAATAACAAATATAGAGCTGTCCTGGGTTTAGCAGTAGCAGTCATTTTTTCTTCTTCATAGCTGGTGCAGCTGTGTTTTGACTCAGCCTGGGAACATAGGTGATAACACCGATGTGTTTAGTTGTTGCTAAGTAATGTTTATTCTGACCAAGGACTTTCTGAGTCTCATGTTCTGCCAGGGAGGAGGGGAGGCCGGGAGGAAGCAGGGACAGGACACCTGACCCAAACTGACCAAAGAGGTATTCCATACCATAGCACGTCATGCCCAGGATGTAACAGAGTTACAGGATGTAACAGAGAGTTACCCGGAAGGGCTAGTGCTCTGGGGGTGTTGGAGGAGGTATCTGGTCGGCGCTCAGTTGGGGTGGAGGTGTTGTGAGTTATCTGTCGGTGGCTGGTGAGATGCTGTATTCTTTTCCCTTGTTATTTCCTTTATCATTATTATTATTGGTGGTAGCAGCAGTGATTTGTGTTATACCTTAGTTACTGAACTGTTCTTATCTCAACCTGTGGGAGTTGCATTCTTTTGATTCTCCTCCCCATCCCTCTNTTCCCTTGTTATTTCCTTTATCATTATTGTTATTGGTGGTAGCAGCAGTGATTTGTGTTATACCTTAGCTACTAAACTCTTCTTATCTCAACCTGTGGGAGTTGCATTCTTTTGATTCCCATCCTCTGGAAGGAGGGGAGGGCAAGAAAGGGGGGGTTGAGTGAGTGAACGAGATGCGTGGCTGGGTTTAAACCACAACAAGAACAAAGAGGAGTCTTTATATTTACAGGTGTCCAAAGAAACAAGGTCAGGCAAAAAAACCCCAGTCCATGAGTTCACCTTGCAAGTTGACCCATTGTAATGTGCAAAAAAGTCAGGTGCCCAGACAGTATGGAAAGATGCCTATATAGAATCACAGAATCATTAGAATAGTTAGGGTTGGAAAGGACCTTAAGAACATCTAGTTCCAAACCCCCTGCCATAAGCAGGGACACCCCACACTAAACCATGCCATGCAAGGCTTCGTATATGGAAGATAGTGATTTACTAGTTCCTTATTCAGGATTGTACACATTGGATGAAGCATTAGATGTAAGAGTAATACCTCCACCATGATATTTTTTGTTGATGCTGAGGGTAAGGCTGAATTGTGCTGTACTCTTGCACCACTTGAGCTACTGGAAAGTAAGAGATCTCTCTCCTTTCCAAAGCATCAGGCTGGTTCCAGGTAGATGTTCAAGTGAATCAGAAAAGCTTCTCATAGTAATGCAGAGAAGCAGGTCAGTTGTTATTCATAAATCACTGAACAGTTTTTACTCTCACTGATTTGAAAGTATTTTTTCACAAAAAGAGACTCTGTGTTTCATCCGTTCTCAGCAACAACCACTGTGTTGAGTACAATTTAGTACCCCATATAAGAAAGAAATGGGGGTTTGAAACTTACCTCCAGTGATAATCTGTTTTGACCTGTCAGTACATATTGTGACCCTCCTTATTCCTACAACAGTTAGGAAGTTAGGAACAGCTTAGGAAGGCCACTGCTTTCCATGAAGGCAGGGTTAGGCCCAAGTGATAAAGTCTACTTTGTGCTGATTTTAAAATGACCNATAATCTGTTTTGACCTGTCAGTACATATTGTGACCCTCCTTATTCCTACAACAGTTTTCCTTTTTGAGGACTGAGGCAGCTTAGGAACACCACTGATTTCCATGAAGGCAGGGTTAGGCCCAAGTGATAAAGTCTACTTGGTGGTGATTTTAAAATGACCTTTTAAAATACATCTAATCAATGATTTAATTTATTTCAACTTATGCTGTATCACTGACTGAAGAACTTTATTTTTGCCTTGAAGGTGGGATATGTACTGATGAAAGCTTTAATCAAATTTGGGCAGGATCACCTTTTTTTGCTGGCACATTTTTAACTTTCCAAATGTCCTCAGCTTTTCATTTTTTTATGGCTGTCCTTTTCTAGGGCCTCCAAGAAATTCTTGATATAGAGTGGCAGATTCCTATGTCGTATGCTGGGCTTTCTTTGCAAAGACAGAAGTCTATCAAAATAAATTGAAACTTCACTGGATTAAAATGCAGAATTAAAAAATTAGCTTTGTAATGTTCAATTCCTTCTTAGCAATTGAACAAGCATGGACAAGTAAAACTTCTCTACACTCAGATTATAAAACAAGTGACATTTGCACTCCAGTCTCTACAGTGGACTAGTCTAGCAGTTATGTATTCTTGTCAGATGCAGCATATTTAAATTGAGTCTGTTTTATACAGTAGTAAATCCCAAGTCTGTTAACTTTCCTGAAATGTGGCTATGGATGTAGGTATCCTCATTTGGAAATACCATTAAATTCATTCTTCTGTTTTGACTGTCTCAGTAAGATTTATCAAAAACAAATGAGGCCTCTGTTCAGAGGCAATTGCTTTATTTCCTATGCCAGAGGCAGCTTCTCTGATGTTAGATGAGGTCATTTAAGATGTTGTTCATACCATCATCCCACACAGCTTTGCTTGAGCAGCTTCTGCAATATTAATCTCCTTTGGAATTCTGTCAACATTTAGGTTTCAGGTACTTCTATACACAATGAATTTTTCCTCCATTTATGCAATTCCTGTACTGCTTCTTACACCAGGGATGCAAATCACCACTGCTCCCCACAATTTTCATGTTCTCCAAGTTTTCTAATTCTCCTACTAATTTGTTTTTTTCTGTTATTTTTGTTTGGAGTTTTGCTTAGCTTAGTCAACTTGCCAGACTTTATTGCAGCTTATTTTAGTGTCAGCCTGATCCAGATGGAGCTTTCATTTACTAGCTCTGCTGTCCAGCACAGTTAATTTCTCAACCACAGCCTACCCTGTTTTCAACTGAAATTATAGATTTTTTTTCTTCCAGCAAGTGCATCTTGCCATGAAGTACTGCTGTACTTTCCCCCCAGCTGCATTGTGGCTTGTCCCCAAGCCCTATCATTGCTCCCTCTAAAAAAGGCACAAGTAAATTGTGTTGTGGTCCTTGTGCCAGGGTGAGAAGCACAAAAAGCAAGTATCAACTTTCACTTGATGTTTTCCTTTAGTTTTGTCTCCCTGATGTTTCTTTGTTGTTCATTTTTTACTTTGTGGTGCCCAGTATTTTAGTTCTTCAAACGTGTCTCATGACAGGAATGAAAAATGTGTTTTCTGAGCAAGGCTGCTGCTGCAACCAGCTGTGCAGATATCGTCTAAACCACTGATCACACCAGAGCAAGGCAAAAATATGACCCATCCTTCTCCTATTCATCCTACTTGCTCCATGGCCTTTGCAAGGAAACTCGGGGAGGGTGGAAGTGAAAGGGGGATGATGCATAAGGGAGTATTCGTGTTCCTGGAGTGACTTGGGGCCAGCTCCTGGCAATCTACTGTGTTGATCATTGACACATACGAGTATGCACCCCTCGCACCCATCCACGACCCCTGCCTAGCGCATCGGCCTGCCCCGCGGGAGCTGGCCGAGGTGCTGAAGCAGGGCCGGGCGCACTTACCTCTCGGGGCTCCGGCGTGCCCCCCCACTCCGTCCCGCGGGAGAGATCACTCTCTTTTCCCTTTCCCTTCCCCCTTGGACACCTGCAGGGAAGCCGTAGCTAGCAGGTATGACAAACTGTGCCACCACAGTTCCATGCCGTACTGCCTAACTGTAATGTTAAATTACTTACTGTCATAGAAAACAGACGTCTGGGATACTACAGAAATGAAGGTATTGGCACTTTTCAGTCATATTTTCTTCACCTGTTTAGAGAGATTCTCTATGCAGGAAATGAACAAGTGAATTATTAGATATTTTACTTGCAAATATTTCTCAGAACTAGTTTTCAGACTTAGTGAAATGACAAGGCTGGGAAGGGGTGTTTTGCTTTGGTGTGTTTGGTTTGATTGGGTTTTGTTTGGTTTTGTTTGTTGTTTGTTGTTTTCCCTCTAAAAAGGATAAATCTTAAAAAAATCTAAGTATACAGGGATATTTAAAATATGCAGCACCTTAAGTATGAAACAGATTAAAGCAATTGCTTTCAGAAAACATTTATTATATATTTGGTTACAACACCTCCCAAGTATTAGGAAACTGTGTACTAATATGAATCTCTCTGTAGAAAGCAGAAACCTAACAGTAGAAAGTACTGAGCTGGCTCTTGTCTTGCCCTGTGAAATACTCCTGCCATAGCATCTAAGTAGAATGCTGTGACCTTGTAAGTGCTTAAGGTTACAAAATAATTACATAATACTTTGGAACAAGAACTTAGCATCCTAAGTGTGTTGAATATTCAGAGGAATATTGATCCATCATTCTTGTATGTGCTGTATAACTAGGTTTTTCAATTCAAAAAGTTGAATGTCAACTTGCCAGCATTTGAGAGGTGGCTATTTATTACACTGATCTTGCATGGAGTGATGCAATGACCTCCTTGTCAAGCAGTGGTGCTAGTGGAGTTAGAACACCTCTATTTCACCCCCATCTTACTGCCCAATTACTTTAAAATACACCACCTGTGACCATAGTGCCTCAGTGGCAAAATGGGAAATAGAAGCCTGACTCAGATTCTTCTGCTTTACTAATTGTATTTTCACTTCATAATAAAGAATGTACATGAAGGAGCTATAATTTCCCCAGTTTAGCCAACAATTTTTTATTCTTGATGAGTGTATTTATTTAGCTACGATTCTGTCCTGAGCTTTTGTAATTTTATTTATTGCTATGCTTATTTGTAAAAATGAGAAAATCAATAGAGTATTGGGGGAAGGGAGGGAAAGGAAAAAAATTACTTGGAAGCACTACAATAAATTTACTGCAGGATAGAAAACTCCAAAGACAAAAGGTAGATAAATGCCTTATGATAAAGACTGAAGGCAAAATCTGAATCACTCATTGATTCAGCATGTCTTGTCTTCAGTATTTATAGAGAGCCAAACAAATCAGATAAAGGGAAGAGAGAATCCCTGTAGCCTAATGAGAATTTTACAGTCACTATAAAGACCTACCTTCTGAGGACTGAACACAGTGATGTGCTCTGTAGATTTGTGTTTAATAATGAGCTACAGGGTGCTGTGGACTCATCTTGGCATTAGATTAGCTTAGGTGTCTTGGGAAACCTCATCACTTGTCGCCTGAGCTAACTCCACCATCTTGGGTGGTTGGGGTTTTGATTTGTTTGGTTGTTTTTTAAGGATTTTTAAGCCTTATTTGTTTTAGAAATGGTGTGACCATGTCATAGAATCCNCACTTGTAGCCTGAGCTAACTCCACCATCTTGGGTGGTTGGGGTTTTGATTTGTTTGGTTGTTTTTTAAGGATTGTTAAGCCTTATTTGTTTTAGAAATGGTGTGACCATGTCATAGAATCCCCGATCTATATCTTTCCTATAACTTGATGTATTGATTATTTTAGTGAAACAGTAGAAAAGCACAGACCTCTGTGAGGTATGGTTACAAGTTTAATGGAAGTACATAGTGAGAAAGACCATGATGATTATCTCACTTAAAATAGGATCTTGATTCTGAGTTTCAGTGACATGTTTTCCAGAAAGAAGAGGGATGTGAATGCCCCATTCCTTGATGAGACAGTTTTAGTTGAAGTCTACATCTCTCTAAGGATGACAAATCCACAGGAAGTCAGTTTTGTTAGCTCTGCTAAACTAACAGTTACAGTGCTCTTTGGGAAGATTGTGTGTGTGTGTTATTTTTGTCTGTGATGTTAAGAGAGGAACTTGTGTGTTTTCATTTTTTAAGACTAGTTTAAGACTGGGGAATCGTACTTTTCAAGAAGGTCAAAAGTCAATATTTATTTGTACAAATAGCTTTGCATTCCTTTTCACTGAGTTGGCATGTGTGGTCATCAAATAGTAGACAATCCTTGGCCTGAATACCTTGCAGCCTGCAGGGACAGCCAGCCAAAGTAAAGAGGAAAAGATAGGCTCCAAGTTGTATAACCACTGTGGTAACTGGCAAAGTTCTGTCAGTGTTTTTTGTTTGGAATGGACCACTGCCAAGTTACAGTTTTTGCCTTTGAACAAAACAAGAAATGAAATTTTTTTTCCTGGCTGGTGCAGCAGTGGGACTTTCCAAGATGAAAAGGCTGAGAATACTTGACTGGAGTCCTCAATACTCTAAATCTTTTCTTAGCTCTTCTGTTGCCGTTTTGCTGATTTCACTCCCTTGCAGTGCATTCTTTCCTTCTCGAGTCCTCACAGAGTATCTCATAGGTGATTGAGAAGTTATGATGGGCACTGCTGAGCAACACCATCAAGCAGAAATGTCTTCCGATGCCGCTATGATGGGTTCACTGTGAACTGCTCCCTTCTCAGAGGCTCTGGCCCAATGGAGTATAGGAGGAAGGCATATCAGTTTCACTAAAAAGGCTACTGTTTTGCATGGAATAGTTGGTAACATTGAGTAAACCTCTTGGTCTCCCAAGGATTTCTTTTTTTCTTTATTCTTAACATATTCTTTTTCTCATTATCTGTGACTGGCTTTTATTTAATAAACTGTTACTAGTTTAGGGACTTCATCTAAAAGACTGCTTATTTTGCTTACTTATGCACCCTGATTCTACAGCTGAACCAAAGCTCTTACTTTCCACAAGATTTAAATTGGATTTTTATTCAACAGCCAAATAATTCAGAGGGTTTCTCTAATCTCTGCTACTCTGGCTCATTAAGTCCAAAAGAATTGTCACTTCCACTCACCCTCATTGAAAAAACAGCCTGTAGTAACTTTGCATAGAGCTTGAAGGCTGCTTTTGTTCCCCAAAATTAGTTTACGTTTAGCTTATATTAGTTATTCCCCTAGATACCGTGTCCCAGACAGCCCAGTATTCAAGAGTCTTTGCAAATACAGAAGAATAACACCAAAGACTCTACAAAGACCTTATTGTAAGACTAAAAGGATTTCCTGTGAATAAGAACTACACATGGACTTAACACTGCTGGGAGCAAGAACATACAACCAACTACACAGTGAAGCCAAGACATTACTGCTTTTTAAGGATTTCTTTGTGGATAGGGAGAAGAGATCTTTTCCCAAGGAATTCATGATAATACAGCGTAGCCAAGAATACAAGTAACAATGTTATATAGAAGGAAAAGAGGGAACCTTGAAGGAAGATAGGAAACTCTGAGCTTTCTCCATCTTTCTGTTCTTTTCTCCTCATTTAGATGAGGTGTGAATGTAACTGATAGTCAATGCATGCTGCCTCTTCTGCAGAAAGGGATTCCAGTGGGATATAATGATTTCCTACATTATGGTGCCAGTTCAAAGGAGTAGCAGAGCACAACTTAAAGTAACACCATTCTTAAGCCACATGCCATAGGATTGCTCTCTAAAGCAGACAACAAATACCAGTAAGGAATCTCTAACAACCATCGTCAGAACCGTATGGTAGGTTGTCTGTGCTTCACAGAGACTTCTTCTTAAGAAATAAAAAAAATAATCATGATAAATGGGAATGGAAGTAATGGAGGAAAACAGGAGTAGATGTTGAGTTTTGCTACATTAATTTTTTTCTTCATATGAATGTTCTCCTACCTTGGATAGCTTTAAATACACTCATGTTTGTATCAACATGAACTTCATTATTATCATGCATTAGTGCAAGATAGGATTAACTTCATAATATGAAGTTACTTCATACTACTGAAAATACATAGAAGACAGGAGGTTTTAGAGTCAGCATTTCTCATATGGAATATTACTAAGCTTATGCAATTTTGGAAATAATTAACATTCAGTTTAATGTATCTCAGATGGTAGAGGAAGACTGACACTCTTCCTGTAGTATTTTAAGCGTGAAATAAAAATTAGCATTTTATGCTAAGTGTAATATAGGTTTAATTGTGTAGTTCCATGAATAAAGTTAGCCAAGGGATAACTTCTTAATCAGAAAGTATCTAGATCTAGTAGCTAGTCTATTGGTCCAGAAGTATGACAGGTTTTTGATAGTCATTTGGCTGGATAGAGACACAAAGCAGGGTGCATGTTTGTGCTACTCTTACCTCTTCTCTTTGCAACAAAATATAACATGTTTTTGCTTCATGCCAAAGAAGTAAACCTTCTTACCTTTTATCCTGTGTCTGACCACAAGCCGTGGGGAATGCTTAGGAGGAGGAGAACCACTATAGTCTCTCATTTTTAACAGTGTGCAGCTCAGAGGCTCTGTGAAAGAGAGAGAAATGTCTACTAACCTGGATTTTAGCCACCTCCCCATTGCTAATCCATAGGCATCATCTCATTTTTATCTCTAAAATGCATTTTGCTGGATCTAGCTCTGGCAGTGGCATTTTAGTATTCCTGCAGTGTAGAAGAGCAAGCTTTGTTACATGTATCTGTGTGAGGTGTTCATTCTGGGCTGCGCTCAGCCCAGTGCGGCCCAGTTTTCTCCAGTCTGAAGAAATAACCATGGTACTTAGCAAGGAAGAGAAGCTCTGAAAATGCCTCCTTCTCTGTCAGATTGAGGGCAGGACTGTGTGCCTTCTTAGTATCTTTTTGTTCTTTTCTGTTTTATCTAATGACACCTTGTTCATATTTTCTCTTCCCTAAAGCATTGGTGATGAATCTTGTAGCTGTTGGACCAACCCGATTACATGCTGAACCACACTGTTGTAATCTTGTTCTTTCTCTTTCCTTGACCTTTCCACCTCTTTCCTCCATTCATTCAGCCTCTCATTTTTATAAGAAAAACCAAAAGCTACTCGTACTCTAATCATAGTGACCTTGGAGTCTCAGTTGGTGAGAAGCTACCTCATTTTGCATTCCAAGCCATAATTAGTGTCAGTCAATGTCAATGGCATGAGAACACTTATATGCAAGAAAGGTCAGCGACTGACTGTTCCTTAGGCTGAGTGCACGGTGAGAGAGGTGGGTGTCCACTAACTGAAATCTGTGTATATGAGTAATCTAACAGGATACTCGACCTCACCGTATAGTTGCCAGGTACAATTTCAGATCCTAGTTTTTTTACGTTGCAGTATTAGTTTTGATAACCATGCAGAGACAGATGGCATTTTGTCGGCTTTCCAAAGCAGAGGAATAATTTGCCGAGCTGCAGCTAGTGTAATGAGAAGCCAAGTAAGTTGAAGATGAGGTAAAACCAAAGCATCTGTCAGTCCTTGTGTGCCAACTTTTAGATGCCGCAGACGAACTAATATTTCCACACAAAAGAAAAGTAGTGACTGTTATAGATTTGTGTAAAAAAGATGGCATTTGATAACAATGCCACAACAGATGCCGTTGAGTCCATGCTTGATTTTTACTACTGCTCTGTGCATTTTTGGAAGAGACACTTGCTCTGCACAGCTTGTATGGAGTATGTTGATTATAAAATTTTATTTTTCAGGAAACAATGAGATGGAAAATTTGTAGCTAATCTGATATTGTCCTTCTTTATCATGCTTCCTCGGTGGTTAGGGAGAAAGAGTTCATTCTCATTTGATTCCTTTTCAATCTTTTTTATGTGAAGGAAGTGTCTATACATATAACTATATGCTATATATTATATAAAAATCTTAAGAGAGAGCTCTCTATTAAAATACAATGAAAAATTTGAGGTTACTTGCATTAGCCAATATTACATTTTCCAGCATGTGTCATGGAAAATGTATAATTATATCTTCCCTATTCAAAGAAATCCTTCTCTTCACCTTAATCCTATTCTTTCTCATCATCTTTGATGAGAGAGAACAATGTTTCAAAAGTTCCCCTTTAAGAGCAAAGCTTGTAAAAAGAAACCCATGGAATACTATAGCCTACTTGACTCTTTCTCCTTGGTAATAGATGTGGCAACTTAATAAAAGCAGCTTCTATCTAGGTCAAAATTATTCGAGGCGTGCATGGTTCACCTAAAATACATATGTTTTTATTAAATACCTGCTATGATGTGGTATCCTCTGCACAGTCTGCATTGTGTGTTGAGAGTGCCAGGGGCCCAGCAGGGGTGGGTGAAGGGGAACACTTACTCCTCAAAGGTAACACTTCTGTCCAGGCTCTTCTCAGAAATAGAAAGAGCAGGTCCATGGATTGTTGAGAGGGAGGCTGAGGAGATAAAAACAGCACTTGGAGAAGAATAGAGAAAGGCAGCAGGCTACCCCAGGCACCAGAGCATCTTGCTGCAGACCTGCGTGGGGCTGGGTGTAAATTTCAAAGAATCCAGTGCTAAACAGCTGCTTATTTTTATTGTGCTCCTGCTGCTTTTTGTTTGTTGTTTGTGAACAGTGGTGCAAATGTTGCTTTGCTGGGTGCAAAGGGGTGGGGAGGAGGGAACGCAGGTGTAACTGTTCAGCAGGCTGCCTTGCTCCCAGGGAGCAGCAGTGGCCTGCTCTTGCCAAAGTCAGTCAGTAGGACTGAATCAGCCAGAAGTTAGAAGTCCAGTTTTAGGCAAAAATGGCAACAGGGAAACTGGACATAGGCTGAATCTGAGGGGCAAAGACAGCCTGTTAATTACTGAAACCTTTAGCAGTGTTTTATTCTTTTTGATACCTGAAGCTCAGAAGCAGGGAGAAGTGAAACCCTAAGTTTATAAAGTGCTTCCACTATGGGTTAGCAGATGCTCTCCGCCAAGGGAGTACTCTTAAACCTTGCCAATTCTTCAAACCACTTTTGTCTGCCAACCAGCATTACCTCTGCCTTATCCATGCTGAACTGAAGTCTAACATGCTTTCATCCTGTACCAGATTTTTGCCAAGTATTGTACGAGCAGACATTTTTCTCACAGTAGATTTAATTCGCTGACTTTCTCTCCATTTCATAGCCTTCAAAAGTGCGCTTAAAGCATGCAGAGACTAAAATGACCATATTTTGTACAATTATCATTGCGTTTAGATTGATTATCCTAATGGAGATCTGCTATTTTCAAAAATCTGCTGTCTCTCTGGTTTTATAGTGCATTTTGTAGACTGCTGATGCCTTATAGGTCTTGCATATTCTGTTTTCATTGTATTTGTTTCCGTATGAGTGTGAAACACTATCTCATGGTTTGGGGTATTTAAACCAAACTCTCAAAGGACTGTGTTCTTGGCAAATATTCGTACACAACAATATATTAGCATACAGCAAATATTAGTACACAGGAAGTCCAGTAATGTGGAGGAATAGAATAAATACACCTGAGCTAGAGAGAGAAAAAGAGCATCTAACTTCTTACTTCTGCACCTGCACAGGAAAATCTGGCTCGTTCAATGTTCTTTATTGTGTTTGAATGTTCATTTATTCAATACGCCATCTACAAGAACTTTGTTTCCTCCCAGATATTCCACACAAAACCCTTCATTTGATAAAATGAGCATCTTGCAGCAGATGACTTGTTTTGCCATCTGTGCACAGAGGCAACCTGTTCAGTGCAGGATATGTGAGCTCTGAAAGAAGAGACAACAAGGCTGGGGCCACTGTTTTATACCTGTATTGTGAGGCCAAGTAGACAGTAAATATCACCTTAATTTTTCCAGAGGTGCACACAGCTTTTTCTTTGACTGATACAATTCATCTCTCTATTTTCCTTACAGACCCTCACTGTAGCTAGGGAGAGAAAACCACACATCTTCCCTGTGCTCAGGAGTCTTTCAAAAAAACCCCAAACTACCTGTTTCTGTAATCTGCAAGTGACTCCATAAAGAACAGAGTGCTCTTTGCCGCTCTCTATACCAGGGAATCAGCACCTAAGATGTGCTTTAGCAGTCATAGTATATTCCTGCATGTCAGGCCATTGCCTGCAAGTTGCAATAGCAGCGTCCATCCAGGCAGTTCCTGAAAGGTGAAGTGCTGGTTTCCCTGTCATAACTGTGGGTCTGATACTTACATTATTCCATGCTCACTGTCCCAGGCCTTCACAAAAAATCCTGTTGGACTTGCACATCCTTAGTTTTGAAGGAGCTGACAACTGAACCTGCCTCTTACATCATGCCTGTGGGTACCTTTCCTCCACCATGCTGCTGTGTGGGAAGCGATAAATGCATCCATTTAATTTTGCTTTAGTTGTTAAAATAAATCAGCAAAGTAAATTAGACTTCTGAAACAGCTCAAATGTTAATCTGAGGGTACTTAAGTGGAAGAAATTAAATGAATGGGAATGCTTACATCCCTATAGCTTTCCCCATTGCCTGTGTAAAAAGATCCAGTGAACTTTAGGAAGTTCTTTTCTAACATAGTGGTGGCTTATGGTATTTTTCAGTTGCTGGGTTTGAAGTGCCAAACAAATTTGTTGTGGGATATGTCCTAGATTATAATGAATGCTTCAGAGATTTGAGTATAAGTAATTCTTTCTGTATGTTTTTGTGCATTTAAAACCAGGGAGGAGGAAGGGAGAGAGGGTTCCTCACATCACCCTCCCTCCTGTGTAAATCGTGNTAGATTATAATGAATACTTCAGAGATTTGAGTATAAGTAATTCTTTCTGTATGTTTTTGTGCATTTAAAACCAGGGAGGAGGAAGGAAGAGAGGGTTCCTCACATCACCCTCCCTCCTGTGTAAATTGTGCCTCGTGCAAACGTTCCATTGGTAATGCAACGATGAGAGCAAGCCATAGTGCAGCAAGAGAGTGTTTTGGAGCTCTTAGGAAACCAGAAGTTATTTTACTGCATGCAGTAAACATGTAGCATTCTTGTGCTTTTCTCATAAGCACATTATTGAAAATGCATATAAGCCATTGGCCTCTTATATTACTTTTCTAACTTCATTTTGTTTCAACATGTCTGTGGGATCAGAGAGATGGGGAAGCAGAAGTACAAAGTATAAAAGCACAGTTGGAATGCTGTGTGTGACAACCGAACTTTCACATGTTTTGTTTACCAAGTCCCATCTTTCACAGGTTTCAACTCTGGTATACCAGCTAAAATTGTAGAATGCCTCCATTGTCCTGTGCTTATTATAATTTATTGTGTGCACAATTTAAGAGCTTGTCTTGTTCATTTATATTTTAGAGATGGAAACAGCTGGTGCAGTTCTGCACTCCTGACTTTGATTTGCACTTTGACTCTACTGACTATTGCTGCCCCTAGTTAGGTTGTGCTGTTTGTGAGCTCCAGAGTGGNTGTGCTGATTATAATTTATTGTGTGCACAATTTAAGAGCTTGTCTTGTTCATTTATATTTTAGAGATGGAAACAACTGGTGCAATTCTGCACTCCTGACTTTGATTTGCACTTTGACTCTACTATTGCTGCCCCTGGTTAGGTTGTGCTGTTTGTGAGCTCCAGAGTGGAGCTATTGCAGTGGTAAATTGCTTAAACCCAGAACTGAAATAGTTCCAAGTACTGTAAATGTCAAACATTTTATGATAGGGAAGTCTATTGGTAGTATTTTTAAAAGCTGTAATTTAAGTTTTATATTTTAATGCATGAAATGTGATTGTGATTAATGAATCATTGCACCTTTTGGGTATTAGAAAGCATGAGGAGCAGCCAGTTACAGTATCTGTACTCTCTAAGGAGCTCATTCAGATCTCCTGGAGTTGCCTTACTGCTGTAAAGGTAAGTCTGGGTGAAAAATGTCCTTTCTGGTTTTTAGTTTTCTTTTTCTTAAGGAGATGGAGTGACAAAGAGAATGTTTGAAGTCTCATTCTAATGGAGCTCCCTGTTTCTGTCAGAGATTTCTTTTGTCTTTCAAAATATCCGTCAATCCATGGGATTGCCTTTGAAATTTAAAATATTTTAATATATTTGTGGGGGGAAATAAAGTATTGTAATGTTTACTTTATAAGACCTGCAAAACAAAGTACTTTAAATAAAGGCTGACCCTTTAAAATAAGCCCCATACATCGATACCCCTCATTCTGTGTATTAAAGTGCTCTTGAAATTCTCCTCTCAGTAAGATTTTTCTTGAGTGTTTCTGTCAGTGGAGGCAAACTCTACATTTATCTTCGTAGAACCTTTGGGTTATATTGTCCTGTCTGTAAGAGAGATGATAAAGTGATGAGGGAAAACACTGAAACACTTGCATATTCTGTAACCAAACTAGATGTCAGAGAAGATGGTTTAAGGACTGTCCTTTGTTCTGTTTTGGCAGAAAGAATGAGTGGAGATTGTATGGTTGTTAAACATACACCCATTAAAAAATCCAAATACAACCATTTTCTAAGTCCCTGTGGCAGGGAGTTGGAATTGGATGAGCTTTAAGGCCCCTTCCAACACAAGGCAGTCCGGTGTTCTGTGATTTGGGTTTGTTTCATTAACAACTGTGTCTGTGCTGAGTTTTAATTCTCAATGTGGCAGACCTTCTTCCACTGTATGCTCAGATTTAACACTCTTCAGTGCTCAGTACATAATGAAGTTTTTGCCATCTTGTTTTAAAGGATTTTTCTGTGGTTTTGAAGTTTGAGTCATGTTTCTGTTATTTTACTGTTGTTGATCCATGGCGTGCTTGGTTGCAACTATAGTAGTTAGCAGCAGCCCTAAAATACTTGTTTCAGTTAAGATGCTTGCACAAATGCTGTAATTTGGGAAAGGGCAGAGAGGTTCAGTTATTCATAACAAGGGGTTTATCTCCCATACTGTAGCTGGAGTGGGGAAATCACAGCTCGGGGTGGGGGTGTTGGAATTACAGGGCTATGTGGTGTAGTCACAAAAAAGGTTTGTGAAGATGCTGTTGAGCTGCACTGAGCCCAGCTCTGCCTTCTGACACCCTTCACCTGGAACAGATAGAGCAGGTTCAGGTTTAGAAACCCCAGCCTTTGTGAACATTCCCACATTCCAAACACTGGGGAACAGGCGCTTGGGTTTAGTTGTACTTCTTCATGTACGTGTTTGTCAAATGAAGTTTATCACCCCGGAGGGATTCCTTCTTCAAAAACTTTTGTTGCTCTATGAAAATGGTTCAAAGAAGGTAGCCACTCTTCAGCCTTGCTGGACCAGCTCTAACAAATTGCAGCCATTCATGTAGCACCTACAGGAGGGGAAATTCTCACTTGACAGAAATTGAAAATGCAATTGCTATTTTTATTCTGTCATTTTGGGTAAAAGACTGGGGCTTTAGTTATATTCTTGCAAGTTAAATGCCAGCTTTCTGCAAGCCAGACATGTATTGTTAAAGCATTATGAAAGCACAGACAAAATCTTGTATTTGAGCATTTATTTGGCATTTGAAATTCATTCTAGTTCCATGTTTTATGAATCACAAATCTATGCTGGAAAAATGGGTTTGGCTATTTCTAGGCATTACTGTACTGTCTCACCCTCTGACATCTGCCTGCCTTGGTACTACAGATGGGTGGTTCTGCTTTGTGGTGTTTATTTCTCACTGCTCAGAACCACAGAGTTCCAGGAAGAGCTGGGAGATGGGATGAGAAATCTGCATGTGAACCGAGCTGACACTTCACTTTCAGGGGGGTGAACCTGGGTTGCAGAAGTGAGGCAAATTGGGGTCTCTAAGTTGCTCTGTGGTTGTATTTGTATATCCTGAGTGATTCCATGTTGGTGCTTCATTGTGTGTTCTGTTCTGAAAATCCTGCCTAGGATAATCCAGCATGGAGGAGCTGAGAGTACTTCTAGGGAGCTGAATGCTCATGATCATTTCAAGGGCTGCTTGTGGTACCTGCTGCCTCCAGTTCTCATTTGGGTTACACCTTGCAAGATCAGATCTCAACTGTCTGCAAGTACTTCTATAAGCAAACGAGACACCACAGCAGCTGGGGTTCTTCTTTTTGTAGTATTTAAGGACTCTCAAACCCAAAGGCTTGAGAGAGGAAGAGTTTAATAATTCATATACAATGGCATAGTACTGATAATGCCAGTAATAATCAATAAAGTAAAATGGAATAACAATAATAACAACAACTGGAGGGCAACCTAATACTAATATGAATAACAATAATTTTATCTAACATACAACAATCCTACTACTACCTACTAATGTGTATCAGAATCCTAGCACTANGATAATGCCAGTAATAATCAATAAAGTAAAATGGAATAATAACAACTGGAGGGCAACCTAATACTAATATGAATAATAATAATTTTATCTAACATATAACAATCCTACTTCTACCTACTAATGTGTATCAGAATCCTAGCACTATTAATAACAATGGAATACTACTGCTAACAATAATAACACCTAAAGGATAATGTGAAACTGAACTAGAAGAACGTCAACAATATCATCAACACGAATAACAAGAAGAACTAGAGAGATAACGATGGGAGGGGACCTAAAACTACAACGGGGCTGCTGCGTGCTGGNAATAACACCTAAAGGATAATGTGAAACTGAACTAGAAGAACATCAACAATATCATCAAGACGAATAACAAGAACTAGAGAAATAACGATGGGAGAGGACCTAAAACTACAACGGGGCTGCTGCGTGCTGGTGGTATCACAGTGCTGGTGGTATCGCAGATGGAGGAACTCAGCCCAGGACTCCTGTTTTTTGCTGGTATCGGTGGATTTTCATGTGGGAGTTCCTGCCCCGAGTGGTGTTAAAGAGCCTGGAAATCAGAAAACACACAGGCATTTGTAATTCCTCTTGACAATTCCACCATCAGCCTCAAGCCAAGCCCTTGAGTTTCCATTTCTGGGGATTTGGGCAGGTCAGTGTTCAAAGAAAGCACATGGATGGGGTGGAAGCTGGTTGTGAAGGCATGGGAAGGCCAAGGAGAATCCTGAGCTCCACCTCCCAGCTCAGGAAGTTTCCATTTTAGCCCAGATCAGCTCGTTTCTAGAAGAAGCCAAATCCAGAGTCACCTGTGGCATTCAGGGCAGGAAAATCCACTCCCCTCACTGCTGCAGCCTGGCTGGTGTGGAGCCTGGCACCGGTTCTGCCTCTTTGGTGTCAGGTTCTCATTAGGCAGAACATGACGCCTCTTCCTGGGGCTGCAAATGGTCTGTAAACCAGAGAGAGTTTATTGCTATATTCCTTCTTTTTCCTTCTCTTCCCAACAGGTGGAGAGCTGAAGGGAAAATCGAGCTTAAGCTGTCTGGGAAGGGCCCAGGCACGTGGGAACACATTACATCCAGCAGAAACCCAACTGTCAACCCGAGCCTGCCCCGGTGAGATCCTCTGAACACCAATGAGCCCCAAAATGCCTTAATGGGGTGGTGAGGACAGGCACCTCAGCAGAACATTGGGATGATTTTGAGTGTTGGGAGTGGAGTCTCCCTTTGCTGCCCCAAAGTTACAAGTGGGGAATAACTGATCACCTTCTCTTCAAGCTCCTCCAACTCCTGCAGCCTTTTAGCCTTTCCTCCTCTTATAAAAACAGTCTTGTAGCCAAGTCTCCTCTTCATCTTCCATGTAAAATAGTATTCAACACACTGAGGTATGGTCTTAGTTGGAATCTGTTGTATGCAAAACAGAAGCAGTCTATAAGGGCGACACTGGAGGCAAACCCTGAAGGCACACACATACAACAAATCCATCCAGCAGCTTTACCTCTTTCTGTAGTTGGTGGAAATTGGTCTGATATTTGTGAAAGGCTTTATCAAAGAGCTGCTGCTCCAGGGGCGTCCATGTGTCCATACCTGGGGATGACCCGCAAGGTGTGAGAGAGGAGATCACCGCAGCCAGAGAGATGTCAGCCCAGCTCCTCACTGTCCTATCGACATCTCTGCTCCTTCAGAGAGCGATTGTGCAAGCCCAGAGCCCCACACTGGAAGTTACCTGTGTAATGGTAGCCAGCCAGTGGATGATCTTGATTCGGCTGGGGATCCCCCTGGTGCAGCAGCTCCAGAGCCTCCTGTGGAAATGAATGGGAAAAGACATTGCTCATCCCGGTCTGTGCTTGGTGACAGCGCTCCAGGATGTCCTCGGCTGCGGAAAGGTGTGGGAATGATCCACATGGCGAGGCAGGTCCATGCTCCGCCAGCCCTTAACGAGGGTGTGGTAAGAAGTGGACCCTTGAGCCAAGAGCCCAGATTGCAGCGCATGGAACAGAGTTCTGGGAGCAGCTTGATCTCGCCCCAGGGACACAAGGGCCATCCCAGAGTGTTCTTAATGACACCCCAAGAGCTGCTCTTACCAGGACGTTGCCGCGCGCCTCGTGCAGGCAGTGCAGTGCACGCTCGATGATGGTGTTGGCGCGCGGCACGTTGCTGGACCTCGCCAGGTCGAGGAGCTCGGTGACTGCAAGCACAGCAGGAGCAGAAAGTCAAGGTTCTGCTCAAACAAGGGGTGATGGGAGGAAAATCTCAGGGGTTCTTTGGCAGAAATTGTTAAAGAAACCTCGATCGGGTGTTTCAGGGTCCCACACGAGCCATGCTTTGTCCTCTTCCTCCTCCAGTTGCAAGTGGGATGGATCCTGAAACTCTGGGATCTCTGCCTGATACTGGGCGCCGATGTTAATGTGCCTGCAGTAAGGAGAGAGAGGAGGTGAGGAAAGCATTAGGTGAAGAGATGTATCACTGTCCTGAAATCCTGCCCAGAGGCAGGAGCTTTGCTTTGAGACAAAGACTGAGCGGGGAAAGAAGAGCTGAGGCCACAACCCTGGATGGGAAAGGACATCTGGGAATGGTTTTTCCAACACCCATCATGGGAACAAAGCTGCAATTGCACCACAGTGGCTCAGGGTGTTTGGAGGCAACGTCATTGTGGCCGGTGGACACTGACAGCTCTGCACAGCCCGTGGCACTCACAGCAAGCAGACACCGACCCCACAGCTGTGGTGCCCCTTTCCCTAAGGTTTGTGGTGTTCCCAGTGCGGTACAATCACTCACAGCCCAGTGCTTGTCAGATCTTCCATCAGGCAGAGCCCAGAGTCTGTGGAGTCCATCCCACCTGGAAGAGAGGAAAACCCGCTCAACATTCCAGTCTTGTCAAGATGGCATTCAGCCTGCGGCACCTCCTCACCCCTGCAGATCACCAACTGCCACCCCAAATTCCCCTCACTTCACCAGATCCACTCCCTTTGCACTTGGAAGCTCCAGGAGATGAGCCCTGCAGATCTGATCTGATCTTGGAGGACACAACCACAGGTCCATGGATC
Organism: Agapornis roseicollis; assembly: GCA_002631895.1. Taxonomy (NCBI): domain Eukaryota; kingdom Metazoa; phylum Chordata; class Aves; order Psittaciformes; family Psittacidae; genus Agapornis; species Agapornis roseicollis. The sequence continues at coordinate 216,942 of NDXB01000238.1, forward strand.
CCCTCCCATCCAACCACCCACTGAGTGCAGGCATGAGGGTTTTCATACCTAAGTCAGTCCTCACCTGGTGGCTTTGGAGGAGGAAGAGGAAGGCTGTTCTTAAAGTGTCTCTGGGTCTTTCTCATACAGAACACCTAGCCAAAAGAAATCCAAAGAAACCATTGAATTCCTGCTCATGGCAGAAAAGGAGTGAACACTTTGGAGGTGCCTGAGAACATAGGGAAGCAAGCTTGGAATGCCCTCTGAGTGGTGGAAGCAAAATTAACCCAGTAAATTCTGAAATTGCCTTGGAATTTCTCAAATTGCATTGGAAAACTCCAACTGCCCAGGAAAATGCCATGTTTTTCCCTAGGTTTTGTGCTTGTCCATGTCCATATGTCCAGCTTCACCTTTTTCAGCAAGTCCGTTACTGTGGAAAGTACCAGAAGTCCCTGCCAGTGAGTGGTCTGGGTGAGATCTGGGGGACTGGGGATCATGGAATGGTTTGGATTGGAAGGGACCTTAAAGCTCATCCAGTTCCAAGCAAAGGGCAGGGACACCTGCCACTACTGCAGGGATGGGGCAGCCACAGCTTCTGCATTCAACCCATTTTGGTGTCCCGCCACCCTCACAGGGAAGAACTGCTTCAGGTTTCACCTCAGTCTCCCCTCTGGCAGGCTAAAGCCATTCCCCTCTGTCCCATCCTCACAGGCCCTTGTTCTCCCTAAAAGAGTCAAGGCAGATCCCAGGATTTCAGGCACTGGAGCTCTTGGCTGTGGCTGAGCCAGCAGCACTTGCACAGTGCTGACCAAAGCAGCAGCTCTGGTGAGGCTGATTGAGGTGTTCTCGGTCATTCCTAAAGCACCCAAAGGATGGGCTCGGCACCCACCTCTTTCTGCTGTGTTCAGAGGAGCTTCTCTTGTCTCCTATGCTGGCAGCTTGTGCTCTGCAGGGCATTTATAGTCTCCCGTTGCCAGGTGATGGGTTCTGTTGTGTTCCATTGGGTTCCATTGTGTCCGTTGGGTTCCAGTGGTTTCTGTGAAAGTTCAGCTCCATGTGGGTTCTATGGGGTTTCATGGGGGTTTCATGAGATTCCATAGAGCTTCCATGGGCGTTCCACTGGGTTCTATGTAGGTTTAGAGGGGTTCTATGCAGGTTCCATAGCCTCATGCACTCGGACATGATGAATGCTGATGTACAAACTTTCTTTTAAGTCATTTCCCATTTGTTTCTCCATGAATGGGGATGATAAGCACTGCTACAGCAAATAAAGTTCCTCTGAACACGATGGGAGCTAGGGAGAGCCCCGAACATGAATCTTCTCACATTGACTCCTTCCTCTTGGTTTTACATCCCATAGTGCTCAGGTGCAGGAATAAGCAGTGAAGGATTGTGGGTTCCTTTTCCTGCTGCTCCTCCTTCCCCTGTGGGCAACGTTATGGGAAGAGCTGAGGTTCTCCAGCCCTCTCAGGGTGGAGAAGAGGTGATGCAGCTCTCGCCCAGAGCTGCTGCTGCTATCAGGAGCAAGGAGAGGGGCTGCTCCTGAAGGAGGAATGAGGGAAAGGGGGAGAAAATGAACATGGTGAAGCCAAACACTGCTTAAAGCCAGGATTTAATTTTAGCAGTTCCAGGAGTTCCAGCTCCCAGGGCAGGAACAGGTCCAAGTGTCAAGGTTACAGCCAGTTTGCTGGGGCTCTGCCTCCACACAGGTGCTGGGACCCCAATGGTCCCCATGAATCCCACTGTGGACCCATGTGCCCCATTATGTCCCCAAGTGTCCCTCCATGTCCCCATGTGCCACACCGTGTCCTCATGGTCCCATTGTCCCCATGGTCATCATGAGTGATACCTGAGATACCCTTTGGAGAGCTGGGACTACTAGGGAGCCCCTGTAGGATACTGGGAACCCTGAGGGCAACCCAGAACCTGTGGGGTCAACTGGGAGCAACTTGAAGTCCTTCGAGAGACTCTGGGTGTAACTGGGAGTAACTGGGAACCCCCAGATGTACGAGAACCTTTGTGGGGCAACTGAGAATAACTGCAAACCCCCTGAGAGTTTCTGGGTGCTGTTGGGGGCTACTGTAAACCCCTGACAGCAACCCAGAATCCTGCTGGGTGCAACTGGGAGTAAGTGAGAAGCCTTCTAAGGGACCCTGAGGGCAAGTGAAGTAGTTGAGAACACCTCAAGAGCCTTTGGGAGTCCCTGGAAGATACTGGGGGTAACTGAAAATCTATTTGGATGCTGTCCTTGGTCCCAGTTGGGGTTTTTTTATATGAAATGCTTTTAAATGTTTGTATAAGGCTAGAAATAACAACAGTTTACAATATTTGTATCTTTTGCAATTTGAAAACTGAAGCAAAATAGGAAGATGAGTAGGGATGATCATGGTGGTCTAGAGAAAGAAATGAGGCTGTATATTGAGACACAGCTCCCAAGCTGTCCAAGGACTTCTTGCAGAATATTCAACTTTATTTTCCTTTATTTTTATCTCCCTTTGTTGTGTGCTTGTGTGTGTGTTTAACTGGGAAATGTTTTATATTTCTCTTTATGGCATACTGAGAGACTTAACAAGCACTGGAAGTTCTGGAAAGCTTTGATCTGGCAGGAAAGACCAAGCCTGTACTATAACAAAATGTACTCCAACCTCTATTTTCCTGAAATTATCAGCATTGCAGGTTAGTTTTAAAAAAAAGTAACTAAAGATATAAACGTAAAGGCAGCGAGATTAGCTCCTCATGCTGGAAATTAGTGGTAATAATTGTAATCTTGAATACAAAAATTCCTGCAAATCAAAACACAGACTTAAAATTTGTAAGTTGAATCTGCATAAGAATATTTTTAGAAGATAAGAAGAGCACATAAATATCATACTTGAAATTTGGTATCATTAGAGATGATCCAAGAAGCTAATATAATTTTTTTCTCCATCGCTTTCCTTAAGTACTATTTTGCTTTAATACTGAGCTTAATAGATGAGTACATTTTTAGTATATCATTTCTTAGAATAATGTTCTGATGAGCCATTTGTACAGTGCCAGCTTGAAGTAGATTTAATCCTTTTTCTTGAACTGTTGTTCTTCTGCATGTTCTCTTGCTGTGGTTTCTACTGACCCCTGTTTGCTAATGATACATTTTATTAGTGCCAGTTAGAATAAATTGGTCTGTTAGGTTTACAGCAAAGATGTTAATAATGTTTTCAACCTTAGCACAGTGAATATCATGCAAATCACTATGCCTGCACTTCAAAATACAGGGTCACTTCAATCTATGCCATTTCTGTGATTTGCAAGTTTGGTGCAGTGTTTTATTAGAATACCATTCAGAAACCATTTTGTCATCCAGGATGCATTATTTCCTCTTTCAGGTGATAAATTTCAGTCAGAGGAGCAACTTTTGCACCAAGGTCTAGTTAAAAAAACCAAACAAGCAAGGAACAAATAACCCAAATAATAGTTACGGACTCCAGTAGTCTTCTCTTTGCTTCAGCAGGTCTGTGACCAAAGCGAACACCAAAGCAAACACCAAAGATGTAGCTCTCTCTAGTCACATATTCATGAAGTTGAGCAGTAATATAAGAGGATAAGGACTGGGTCCACATCTTACATCAGTCAACACAGTGCAGTTTTTGCCACTTAATGCATAGAATCATAGAATTGTTAGGGTTGGAAAGGACCTTAAGATCATCTAGTTCCAACCCTCCTGCCATAAGCAGGGACACCCCACACTAAACCATGACACCCAAGGCTTTGTCTAACCTGGCCTTGAACACTGCCAGGGATGGAGCACTTACAACTTCCCTAGGCAACCCATTCCAGTGCCTCACCACCCTCACAGGAAAGAATTTCTTCCTTATATCCAATCTAAACTCCCCTGTTTAAGTTTTAACCTGTTACCCCTTGTCCTTTCACTAGAGTCCCTAATGAGCAGTTCCTCCCCATCATCCCTATAGGCCCCCTTCAGATTGCTTGACCCCATATGCAACATGAATATTATGCCCATAGATTCAGGAGCTTAAAATAAATGAGGAGTCCTATTTTTACTTAAAAGAAATAAATAAGTAAATTTACTACAAAATATTTATTCAGTTGTTAAATCTTCCTAATAAAATAGGATTTAGCTCATATCTGATATTTCTTTCCCAAAAGACTACATTGCTTTTATGGGTACTAGAGGGAAGTGCCATTGCCCCTGACAGCTAATCAGTTAATGGTCTTAAGGACTGGAGGAAAGCATTAGGGATTTCAAAGTCCTGGACCTAGTTGTCAGCTGTTGTAAATTGGCATAAGCTGAGTTATTTTTGTACAGTGATGTCTGATCTGTAGAATCTATGTTTAGGACTGTCTATGCAGTTCTACTGCTTAGCTATGTCTCAGTTATTGTATTTTCCAGTTTGAGGTGTAGTTCATGACTTTCATATGAAATGCATTTAGCTGGGAAGCAGGCTACATTCTGGCACTTTCTGTCACCTCTTGGCATATCCTTGTGGGGATTATGCTAGGTATACTGTCTCTCTGGCTCACTCTCCCTGATTATTTCCCTGCCTCCATGAACCATAATCTCCCAAGCACAGTGTATCCTTCTAGATTTAGTATACTTTTTAGATTTAGTTATTTTAGGCCTAAGTGTGTGTAAGTGTGCACTTTGTGTTCATTAGACTGGGATGACCCAGAAACATGCCCTTGTGGCAAAAAAGCCAACAACTTCCTGGACTGCACAAGAAGAAGCAATGCCAGCAGCTCAGAGCAGGTGATCTTCCCATCTACTCAGCACTGGTGAGGCCACACCTGGTGTACTGTATCAAGGTCTGGGCTTCCCAGTACGAGACATGGACTTACTGGAGAGAGTCCAGCAAAGGACTATGAAGGTGATTAAGGGGTTGGAGCATCTGTCATCATAGGAGGAAAAGCCAAGAGAGCTGGGACTGCAGATTGGAGATGAGGAAGCTCAGAAGGACCTTATTATGTGTGAATGTACTTCCCTGATGGGGAAGAAGACAGATCCAGACTCCTCTTAGTGTCACCAGTGACAGCACAAGAGGCAATGGGCACAAATTGAAATATGGGAGATTCTATTCAAGCATAAGAAAAAACTTTTATTGTGAGGGTGGTCAGACATGGAACAGGTTGTTCAGAGAGACTGCAGAGTCTCTGTCCTTGGAGATACTCAAAACCCAACTGGAAGCAGCCTGCTTTAGCTGATCCTGCCCTGAACAGGGGGTGGGACTGGCAGATCTACAGAGGTGTCTTCCCACGTCAGCTGTGCTGTGATGAGACCTCAGACCCTGCCACTTTAAGTTTGTTGCAAATGCAATACTAGATCTCTGGCATCTTATCTGCTCTCATGCCCATCTGCTAGAATGGCATTATGCCCACTCAGAAGGTGCTATGCCAGTTTCAACAAGACACAGGTGCCAACCAAACATAGATTTAGAAAAATACCCTGCATAAGATCCTCCTGGTAGTAAGTAATGCCAAATTAGGCCACATGCTTCATTATGAGTGATCACATCTGTTGAGGCTTGTGGGCATTGTACCATCAATTACAGCCTTTATCCTCTCTTTCTCTTTCGTGAAATCTTTAGTGAATGGAAAGCAAGATTTATGAGCCAATCAAATGCCTTGAGAAAATCTGGGGTTTTCCCATGTCATCTCTGTCTTGAAATCTCAAATTTCAACCTGTTTGTGTTTATATCCCTTGGTTAGACGTACTTCATTACACACTAGATTTGTTTGTGAATACAACTTAAGAAAAGACACTGAAAAATACATTCTTTTGTGTCATTTAATACCATGAGAGAAAGATTATGTGCAATTCGTTTGATACCTGTTAGCCCTGAAGAACTATTTTGACTGGTACCTTCATTTAGTAGAATAGAATTCACTATTTGGTTATTAACACAATTTGTTGAATTGTGTTTTCAAGTTTCACTCAGGCATCCAAGAGATCACAAGCTTCAATCTGCTGGCCACCATGGTACCGGTTGTATTTTGTCTGCTGTTGTGGGTGAGACCTTAGGAAGTTACAGTGCTCAACACACTCTGAGAAGAACTGATGACTCAGGAAGAACTATTAAGCCCTCTTGCTTCAAAAACAATTGAGCCTGTGTAGGTAAAGATGGGTGACAAAGTGCTGACTTGTGCTGCCTAGCTCACTCGGAAGCAATTGTCTGTGCTGGCAGTAGTCCATAGGATATGTCCTTCATGTTGCATAGGTTCACCTGGGAGTTTGCTATGCCGAGAAGACATCTCCACAGTCTTCTCACTGTTGGTTCTGAGTTACCTTGACCTCTGCTCAGTGGGCTTCCTTCAGGATCTCTCCAAACTAGAGCATGGGATTTAATATGAGTGAAATAATTTAAGCAGGACTCTGTAATGCTAGGGTGGGGTGAAGAATACCAAGAAACTGTCTAGAGCAGAGCAGTCTAGATAATATGATAAGGACTACATGTGTGGACCCTCTGTAGTGTTTCATGATTTACTTTAGGGTATAGCTGAGGGGATGGGGGCACTGCTTTTTACCTTTCTACACTTCATACTTACCCTGATGAGAATTAGCTTGCATTAATTGGCAGTTAGCTTAATTTGAGTTATGCCAGTTATAAAAGCACAAGCCCAAACAAAGCCCTGTGATCTGTCAGTGTGTGCTTGTTCCTAGTTCATCTAGGAAGCTCACAAGGAAAGGCAATTCTGCCTTCCACTCGTGCCTGCAGAGGCAGTGTGGAGTACTGGCTTGAGGTTTGGGTGCTGAGCTCTGACTGCATTGTTCTTACCGTGCCTTGTGCTGCTTTGGCTGATGGGCAAACCAGCTGTAGCACATGCCAGTGATATAAAGCATCGTAATTTTGATGGTGTTTATTCCACAGTTACATCGTTAAGAGAAAAAGTTTTAAAATACTGGCAAGTCCTACAAACTGAATTTTATTATCATAATGATACAAATATTGATATCCAACCAGTCTATTATTTATGCACCATTAGGTATTCCGCCCACGGTCTTTTCCAACATCTTTTCTTCTGAACCTGGAGAACATGTGTTGTCATATGGTTGGCCTATTCTTTAAGAGTTAAAACAGTAACAGTAGCACAGCAGGGTCTTGTCCATAAACAATGGAAACATTGCTCTAAATTCAGTACTATTTCTGTTTTTATTATGTGATTGCTTCTTTGTTGTTAATCACTTGCCCTACTTAATTCATTCATTATACTCAAAAGCTTTGAGATTAAACCCCCAGGCAGGATAGCTTCATATGAATCCTTTCTTTTTTATCTGTTCCAAGTTAGATTAAGTCTAGGTCCTGTTTAATGAGGTGCCACTTGCTGGCTTTTCATGCAGAAAGAATTCCTCGTACTCAGCGGTATGTATATACCACATAAATTATAAAATATTTTACATTTTTTCTGAATTTCTAACTAATCTGTCCTGCAGAAAACACTGTTATTACAAGTTCCCTGGCACATGGGTGGTTGGCTACTTCTGATTTTGGTTTTCCTTTTAGTGATGAATCTTGCCATTCACTTTTCAATTATTTAATTTATTTTTTATTTGAATAATTTCATAGTCATTTTATAGCATACCCATGGCTAATAATTCTTCAGTGTTTGTGACACAGTAGAGCAGTAGAGCCAATATGGCTTAGGCATGGCGAGTTTATGGTCAGCAATAGCTTAGGGAGTGTGATGGGTCTCTCACTTGAGTCTGAGTGATGAAGTACTTTACATGACCATGCTGACTGTGGTCAGGCTTCAGCATGGGTCTAAGGCTGGAATTTGTACTTCTGTATCTTCACTGAATTTTCTTTGTGGCACTGTTGTTGGGCTTCCTTATAGCCTCTGTCCTGTGGTTAAAAAACCTTGTTTGATATTGGCAGATTCCTTATACTAATAGTGATACTTCTGCATTCACAGAACTGCTTGTACTGATACAACTTTGGTGATTCCATGCTGAACCCATATCCCTGGTTTTGGCTTTTGCACGTTCTTTCCAACACCAAATAACTGGTTGAAAATGCCATGCACAGCTCTCATCCTCTCTGTTTATGTGTGCTACGCTGTCAAATCCCACCTTTCTGAAAACTGGGGACATATCTCTTCTCACATGTTTTTATTTTGAGGCAGGGAATCAGAAAACAAACCTGGAGTTCAGCTATTTTTGTAAAAGCCTGCTACAGATAAGTGCTAGGTTATGTTAGCAGTGAAACAGCAGCTTTTTCCTGCTGAGGGAAAGTGATCACAAAGAGTCTCTGTCACAAAATGGCTTCTAAAAACCTTTCCTTTTTTCAGAATTTAGGGCTGAATGCCTTACAGAAATGGAAGGCAGCAATGATGTCCGTTCAGGACAGATCATGTTCCATGGTCTCTGGAGAGTTCTCCTCACTTTTGCCTGCTGAGTGCAGAGCTTGGTTACCTTACTCCAAAATAAAGCACCTTTTGAAAGGTTATTCTAGTTATGTTAGCTATGCTGAACTAAGCCTTAGTTATGCTGAACTAGTTATTTTGAATTAAGACAAATTAGGCAATGGGGGTTTATGTAGTCTCTGAATGTTTCTGTGCATTCCTATGGAAGTTATGCTGTAATCCTCAACCTGGGTTTCTAGCACCTCTTGAACATTTCCTTTGGAAGAATGTAGTCAGTCATACAAAGTCTTGGCTTTAGATCCTTTTTCAGGACTGGTTAACTCTGTTCTGCTTTGAAGCTCTTGCAAGAACTCTTCCAACACGTGTAAGTGAAAATTATGGCACACTCTGTGTGCCTCCTGGGTTTTTCTATCTTATTGTCATCTTTAATGCAAGGCTTTTGAGTATTTCACCTTTTGATTAGTTCTGCAGGTAGGGAATGTTTTTATTGTAACCAGTATTACTACTGATATTCAAAGTTAGAATCAACAGAAAGCTTCATATGGAAGATTGATATTCAGGAGAAAGAGGAGAAAGACATAGAGGTTTTTTTCAGTTCTTGATGTGTAAGTGACCAATTTTGAGAATACTGATGTATGCTTAGATGGGAGAGAATGGAAGAATAGAGTTTGACTGCACCTAAATATTTGATGTAAGCAATAGCTTACAATTCATTCTTTCTTCTGAAAGAGTCACCAGGCAAAAGGAGTCAATACTAATCACAGTAAAATGGATACTTCACTAGGACAGAATGGTAGACTTAAGCACATTTTTGCTAATGCTTTGCAGAATCCAGGGCTGCAAACTCCTTAATGCTCATTTTTTATATATATGAAGAATATGCAGAGGCAGATGGCTCAACATAGGTAAAAATTGAACAATTTTACTTTTCTAAAATGCCTACAGATATTCAAGCATTATGAATGCAAGTACTGGTACATAAATATCATCTCCTAATAGGTGATCGACAGTCCTCCACTTTGTGAATCAATAAAAAAAGCCCTTTTATGTACATGTCCTTTTCAAAAGTTCAAAGAAAAAAAAACATATTAACTAGTTGTTTTTCTTCCTTCTGCCCTCCATTGCTGGTTGTACCACTTATCACCTGTGAGACATCTAGACCTGGAATGGAAATAACAAAGGATATTGCAGTGCTTTCAGTTCAAGGGACTGGTGATGTTTCACAGCAGGTTTGCCCCCCACAGCCAGCTTCAGAGAAGAGATCGGTAGCTTTTCAACTGCATAGTGTGATGTTATCAAATATTTTGAACCATAATCTTGCAATTACTATTAATATTGCATTAAAAGATTATTTAATGAAGGAGATCATGCAGAGAACAAGCAATATAATGGCTCCAAGCAGCTTGCCTCCCACATACCTGGAAAAACTCTACTGCTACAGAGGGAGGAAGAACAGTTAGTGCCAGTTCTAAACAATAGGTTTCACACTATATCTGTTAAGACCTGTTGCTTTTGGCAACAAAAACTGACTCAAAGGCATGAATTTAAATTTTTAAAAGTGGTGCTTGGTGATTAAAGACAAACACAGCATATTCTGGTTTCTGCTGTGTATTGTTTAGTATTCAAAGGCAGCTGTGGAGGTGTTGGCTGTCTGGGCATTCCTTTCCACCATGTATTGTTTAACCTCTGCATGCATCTTAGGGCTGGATCATGTTCTGACAGAAGTGTTGGTAATTCAGAAGCAGATGCAATAGCTCTGGTGTAAAACTTGTTGGAGTAACAGAAGAGCAAAGGCTTTACTTCTGCATTAGAAATACATTTCATATTGTAATTTTATGTGTCTGTTGGTTAGTGCTCAGTTGGCAGGACCCTAATATAGCATATCTCACTTTGGTATCTATGACGATGGCTGCCTGGCATTTCCTGAAGCCTTCACTTCATGGATCTGTTTTCCTCTGTGCAACACAGTGCAAGCTGAATGAAGTCTGATGATGTTAATGTGTGGCTAAATCCAGACAAGCCAGTAGTTGCACAGTGAGCTCTAGATCACAGAGATTTTCAGGAATTGGTCCGCATTAAAGAACATGTCAAACATAGACACATTATAAACGAAGTAATGCTCCTGCACCAATTAAAAAATAATAATGAAAAAAAGGTTTACTAGATCTGGTAAAATTCCAGCTCTGACAGTCTAAGGACACAAATAGGGCAAGCTATGTAGGAAGACAACTCTTTATTTTATTCTATTTTATTTTATTTATCTATTTTTTAGTCCTCCAACACAGCAAAAATGGACAAGTGTTCCATGCAGTCTTCCTTTTGTCATTCTTTGTGGATGTACTTAAGGAAAATCCTCCATGCTGTTCCATCCTGCAATGAAACAGGTGTTAGAATGCTCCACCATGTTTCTTGTCTTAACAATAACATTACACAGGGCTGTGCTTGAAATGAAGCGTTGTGCTCTAACACCACAGGTCAGGGTTTTTTCTGTAAACTAAAGAATGCCACAGTCTGTGACAGTGTGGACACTTTCATATATTGATTGAATTCCTGCTATGTGGTGTTTTAGTACCTCACTCTATAAAGCCCAATCAGATGTCTGCAAAATGGGGCTGTAAGAATAGAGATGAGAGTCTTTCTAGCTTTGGATACCCATCCCTTTTGTGCTTTACACATTTGAGCTTTGAATAATTAATATCTGGAGTTTCGCCTTCTTAACAATTGCAGGTTGCTCTGTCCTGACTTTGTTTTTAGCTTACATGACAGAATTTGGGTGCAGGATGTCTAAACCAGCACATTTCAATCTATACACAACAACAGCCAGGGATTTAATTAGACTTTAATTCTTCCTATAGAGGGAAGTTGAACCTGCTTTGCTGGTGTGCAAATACCCAGTAGTAATTGTAACTAAAGACCTAGCCTGGATTTCAGTCTTGCAGTTCTCAATGGGTTGAGTGCTCATCTTGTACAGAATTAATAGGAAGAGTCAATAAAAATAAGCACCTTCACCTCTGTTTTTCATTGCATTTTTGGTTTTTACCTTGTATTCTGCTCACTGTAAAGAGACTATGTACAGCTATTTACATACATTTATTACTAAATAGAAGAAAATCCTACCTCTGACAAAATCTAATTGTTAGACTGGAGATACGAGTGTTCATTTCTTTACATCTTTAAAGTTCAGTGTTTCCATCCAATTCATTAAACAGTAAGCCTGCTTTCCTCTCATCTTTATTTGTGAGTGCATTTGCAAACCACGAATAATTAGGAATGATATTCAAAACAAAAGCCTTTGGGGCTATATTAATCAAGGAGAAAAGTGTTACTCATGACATTTTATGGGATATGAACAACTATCAATAGAAGATTATCTGTGTTGCACTCTTTTTCTAGGACTCCTAGTCACATTAGAAATGCAATATTTTGCAGGAAAAGTATAATATTTTCTCAATGCATGATGTATTTTTTTTAAAATGAAAGTAATATTGCATTTAGCCTCACAATGTCTTTGGGGGCAAGACTGATTTAACTCAACCCCTTTTACATATGAGAAAATTGTCTAAGTGATTTTCAGGGCATATGGCCTAGAAATGGAACTGCATGCCTTGAATGAGTTCCAGCAAATTTCATGTGCTCTTCTTTCACTGCATTCAGCTTCTGGACACTGATACGTTTTGCCTTTGTTTCAAAGCATCATCCAATCTCGTAAATGCTTTTACAAATTAAGCTGAAATGCAGNTGAATGAGTTCCAGCAAATTTCATGTGCTCTTCTTTCACTGCATCTTTGTTGATGCAGAAGTCAAATTAATTCAGTCTTCCAACCAAGTAACCCTGAGTAGATTGAAAGACTGCCTGTCTCTTCCTCTGTAGTCATGATTTTCCATGGTATCTGTATTCCACTGGGCATTCAAATCTTCAAAAATAGCCATAAATTCATGAGCACATGAGAGAGCTTTCCTGAGAGCTGGCCAAACCTTTGGAATACTTGCTTGAGGGAGGAAAGCATGGTCATGGATTTCAATATGTTCAAAACCGTAACCAATTTTTCTTTTATTATTATTCCTTTCTATGATACATTTTTCTCAATAAACCACTGTTGGCCATATGTTCTGTCTCTTCATTCTTTCCCTCACCTTTACAGATTAAATAAATGGAACAGAAGAAATAAGTGGAAGAGAGTGGCATACTGTAGAAAATCATTCATAGAAATATATAGAGAAAGAGAAAATTGCAGTAGAAATCTGTAGCAGAACACCAATTTTCACCATCTGTTTCTCAAACTGAAGAATAACATATGACCAGCAGGTCGAGAGGGGTGATCCTGCCCCTCTACTCTGCTCTTGTGAGACCTCACCTGGAGCATTGTGTGCAGTTCTGGTGTCCTCAACGTAAAAAGGACATGGAGCTGTTGGAACAAGTCCAGAGGAGGGCCACAAAGATGATCGGGGGACTGGAGCATCTCCCATACAAAGACAGGCCGGGAGAGTTGGGGCTGTTCAGCCTGGAGAAGAGAAGACTGTGTGGAGACCTCATAGCAGCCTTCCAGTATCTGAAGGAGGCCTATAGGGATGCTGGGGAGGGACTCTTCATTAGGGACTGTAGTGACAGAACAAGGGGTAACGGGTTCAAACTTAAACAGGAGAGGTTTAGATTGGATATAAGGAAGAAATTCTTTCCTGTTAGGGTGGTGAGNAGACTGTGTGGAGACCTCATAGCAGCCTTCCAGTATCTGAAGGAGGCCTATAGGGATGCTGGGGAGGGACTCTTCATTAGGGACTGTAGTGACAGAACAAGGGGTAACGGGTTCAAACTTAAACAGGAGAGGTTTAGATTGGATATAAGGAAGAAATTCTTTCCTGTTAGGGTGGTGAGATGCTGGAATGGGTTGCCCAGGGAGGTTATGATTGCTCCATCCCTGGCAGTGTTCAAGGCCATGTTGGATGAAGCCTTGAGTGACACGGTTTAGTGTGAGGTGTCCCTGCTTATGGCAGGTGGGTTGGAACTGGATGATCTTAAGGTCCTTTCCAACCCTAACTGTTCTATGATTCTACGAAGTACATAGCGAACAGCAGAGTAGTCCATCATGAGAGGTGCTACTGAACTTAGCATCAGTCTTTCAAATACAATCCTCTTTCTTTGCTTCATGAGCTTTGGAAATTAAGCATTTTGGTTCACAGATCCATAACCAGAGTTTTCTGAGCCTATGATACTGCAGGATTTCATTTTCTGATCAACTCAACTAAGAGGAAGGGTTTGGCCTTTAAAATGACCATCTACAATGCATTCAGCTTCTGGACACTGATGTGTTTTGCCTTATTTTAAAGCATCATCCAGTATCATAAATGCTTTTACAAATTAGCTGAAATGCAGCTTTCACTGCTATCTAAAGTGCAACTTATTATTTCTAACAATCCCTTCTCCTCTTTGAAATGCCACTCAAGTTCTCTTTACTGTGATGATTAAATACAGCTAAACAAAATGAGAAGACTATTACTAGCACGCAAACCTTGGCAAATTTATCAGTTATATTCCAACTATTTTTAGATGGTAATGAAATACTCATCTGTTTCTTTATGCTGCTATGCTGTATCTTACGATGAAACTTCATGAAGTTTCTTTCAACACTGTTGGTGGTGATGTTATTGGGAATCTATGTCAACTGATGAATGTTAGATTTATAATTTATTCTATGTAATCTAAACTGTTGTTGGAAAATAGTGCCAACTATTTATGAATACAGTTGCAGGTATATGAATAATTTGTAACTTTATATTCACTGATTAGACAAAAGTAATGGAAGTCTTGATCCCAGTTCTTACTGAAGTGACACCCACTAAAAACATCACTTTCTTTTTGAACCAGCTGTGATATTTTTCCACAAGTGTTCAACAGAAATCCTGTTTCATAGTAAAGTTTCTCCTCCGAATTCAAATGAAGCAAAATATGACTGTTCTTCCATTCCTTAAATAAAAATATGCTAATATGTTAATTAATCACACTAAAATTTAAGAGGAAACACAAAGCCATAGTGCACAGGTACAAAATTATAAGCCAAATTTTCAGTAATATATCCAATTTGAAAACTGAACCTCTCCATTATTTATTAGTGGTGACCATGCAGTACTTGGATTCTTACAGATTGCATAATGTAGGAATGAATAAGGAAAAGCTTTACATTCTGTTGGTGTTTTAATCACTTTATTTTAATCCATGATCTGGCTGTGTCCTCTGTTTTACACAAAGGCTTTTTTCTCAGTTCTTGTTCTCAAGATTTGTGGAGCTGTGTAAATTCCAGCTATTACTGAGAATCATAGCATGGAAAGTGAGCTTCTCAAAGTTCTGTACTGTGTCATTATGTCAAAAGAAAGTAACACCATTTAAGTTCAGGCACGCTGAATCAAGAGTCTGACATTTGTACAGGAGTTCACATGTACAGGCTTAATGGATGCTGCTCTCACTTCTACACTAAGGCCAAATGTAGTAAACACAAATACTATACCAAGATCACCAGTCTACTAGTTAGAGATAACCAGTATAATAGTCAGTGGGGTGGCACAGAGTAGGAAAGGTTTATAAATGATGTATATCTAATAGCCACTGAAGTTTAGGTATACATCTTGTCACTTTTGCCATCTTCCCATGTCTGTAGAAGATTCAAGTAGGTAAGAGGACATGAAACTCTTTCCGGTTAGGGTGGTCAGATGCTGGAATGGCTTGCCCAGGGAGCTTGTGAGTGCTCCATCCCTGGTGGTGTTCAAGGCCAGGTTGGATGAAGCACTGGGTGACATGGTTTAGTGTGAGGTGTCCCTGCTTATGGCAGGGGGGTTGGAACTAGATGATGTTAAGGTCCTTTCCAACCCTAAGTATTCTATGATTCTATGAATGATGTAGAACTCTAGGCAGCTCTACCACCCTCTTTTAGCATTCTCTGAAATCCAGATAGGGTTCTTTTGGAAACAGATTAAATTAATTCAGGTATAGACACTAAAAATAGTGACTGTAAAACAAGTTTGCTTCAAAAAAAATTTGCTTCCAGTCTACCTGGAGTCAGAATGATCTTTCCATAGCATAACTCTGAAGTGATGCTATTTATTCAGGTTCTGAGGGTTTTGTATCATGCAACAGAGTAGAGAATCACAGGCAATCTTTTTTCCTGGATTACTGTGCTTTGCACCTTTCTGTAAAAGAGTGAGAACCTGGAGCGTCTCTGGCTATAACTGTGGGCAAGTTTGCAAACGTGCATTTTTAAACTGAAACATGAAACTTTCATTTCCTCCAGTATGACTCTCAGGAAGATCTACACACATCTACGTGGAGTTCATTATAGTTTTTGTTTTGGATCAGTGTGTAAATGTGATTCTTTTTCCCTTTGTGAATGGGTAGGTAATTGGAAGGGTCAGGTATTGCTGCTGCCTGGGTAGCTCTGCATTGACAGCTTAAGATTTACATCAGAGAGTACAGACCTGAGTGGGTATCCAGCCAGAGTCCCTGTCTAAACAGACATTCAGTATGAAGCTTTTAATTTTCCTGAGAAAGTGAGTCAAATTTTGCATGAGAAGAATTGTTATTTTATCAGCCTAAAACTGGGCTTTGGCCTCTTCTCGGTAGTGCTAGAAGAAATAGTGAGAGTATAGCTTGTGCTTTTGGAAATAATATTGACCAGTCTGTTTGCTGGTGTTGCCTTATTCTTCCAGAACCTGAGGTCTGCGATGTGTCTGTGCTTTCTGATCTACCTTGTTTTGCGTGTCATAAAAAAAGAGCTGCTTTTTTTTGCCCCTCTCATAGCTCACTTGAAAGAGTTCTTTCATGTTCCTACTACTATTTCTTCATCACTTCAATAGCCTAAGGTACTTTTAATTGCAACCTAAATAGCACACATCCCCCTTGCATGCATTAAAGGCTAAATTTTGAATGATTGGACATAAGTAGTACTTATCATGGTAAATAGCATATTCATCTCTTCCACAGTCAAACAATTTCATACTGTGCAACTTTTCTGCTTTCTGAAATGTCACCACTTAAACTGTGGCATGATTTTCCCATGAGGACACATCGAAAAGGCCTCTCTTGAAACACAGCTTGGAAAGGTAACCTGCATATTATATTTAAACCAATGTTACAGCACTGAAATTGGGTGAGCATCTACAATAACCACACAGGAGAGACAGTGTGCTTATTTTTTGCCTTTTTTTTTTTTTTTCCTAGGAACAGATAGTGGGTTTAATGACTTTTGCATTTTTATTTTGAAGTCACCTGTTTTGTGAAAGCATTTCTCTATTATTAGGCTTCACAACAGCAGAAGTAGTAGCACATCACAACAAAAACTCAGGTGTTACACATATAATTTCCTAACCTTCAACTGACTGGCACCAAAGCCATCCTGAAGCTTAAGTTTCTTGGTTCACAGTTATGCAGGGGAAAGCTCTTCTTTTACCGGTGAAAGATGATGAGGTGTTCTTTTAAAAAAGAACCCTATGAGTATGGGAAAGGGGATAATGAATAATCATGTTTAACCTGAAATGTGTTCAATGTATTTGTTTTAGCTTTTAAATGAACCACGCAGCAGCGTGTGTACAGGTAGACATATGCATTGCTGTATATAGCAGAGATGCCCTGAAAAGCCTCCTTTCATTCTTCATGCAGTATTTCATAAATCCCAGAGAAACTACTGGAAAGAGTTTCAAAGAACTCACGAGGAGGAAAAACGAAATTACGAATTAATTAAAAAACACAGATTGAGTAAAAAATACAAATTGGTCAATTCCTGCTTTGAATGTGGCCATGAGAAGGATTGGCACCAGACCCTCAGCATGGCTCAACATCCTTGAGGATGCCTGGGGTGAACCTGGCAGAATTTGGACAAAACATGACCTCAGCCACTGCCAAATAAGGCCAGTTGGGGAATTTCTCTTGAAATGCCTAGTGAACGTCAGATCATGCCAGTAAAGAAGTTCAGCCCAGAGCTGTCCATCATACACAGGGCTTCTTAATGCATGTGAGTACATTTCTCCTGTGCAATAAAACAGAAAGCACACAAGCATTTGAATGGTTCTTGTTTGTAATTAATGGAATCAAGCCAGCACATTATTTTCCTATAGCACTAAAAAGGAAGAATTAAACTGCTTTCTCTGTGGTATTCGTAAACTTTTAACTAAATTAATAATTAGCAGCTAATTATTACACACAAAAGTATGACTTAGTTTGGACTGATCTGTCAGCTTATTGGTTTGGGTTCTGATTTGGATTTGGGGGCAAGTGTCAAACAAAGGAAGAGTGTTATTTTGTAAAACCATGTATAAATTTGCTCTTGTTCCTTATTTGAAGGTATCATGTCACATTACACATAAGCAAAAATGGAACAAATTGTGAACAAATTGTGCATTTGTATTATGTGTAAGCTAGAAAGTCATGGTTACATGAGTGTCTTTCACAAAGGGTAAATTCTACCTAATGTTTGGAGACGTACAAAGGACAGAACTGTTTGTATGTGGTTTAGATTAACAGTATTCCCAAACTGCTGTAAGTCAATACACTAAAACTGACTGCTGGCTTCCATCTCCAAACCCAGTGCTGCACATTAAAACCTGCCCCTGTGCTGGGCTGTGAGCTGGGGACACCTGTGGACCCTGACCCAAATAGTCAATCACTGAAAGACCACTGCAGTGTCACCTGGGGGTGCTCTCTGCATGATACCATTCATTGCCGATCAGGGCAGGTTTGCTCGTGCCCCTAGGCAGTGGCTGAGTACCCTGGCACAGTGCCAGGCTGGGGCACCCTCTCATTTTGCTTGTTTCTTTGGGTAGGTTGGAATGCTTCATGCTTGGCCTCTGACGTGAAGTTTCTATCTCCTCTGTAAAGCCCAGGGAGAAGTCAGTTTAATGACTTTTGCCTGTTAGTCCATATTTGACAGGAAGCCATTATAGCTGGCAAATAATACATTGCATCCTATGTGTGCTTTTACTCTGTGTTTATGGTTACCGAAGGAGATTTCCTCTCAGCACACTTCCTTTCACTAAAGGAAGAACAGTCTGACATGCAGTTAGTCCTTGCTGGTTTAGTCATTTAAGTGCTGCAATATAGCACTTATTTTATCTGGATTCATTTTTTCTCTCTTTTGTGCCAATAGCTGAATACATCCAGTTGTGTGGTTATGTTTCATTAACTGAAGTTCAAGCCATTATCATTTCTTGGCTTTAATGGAGAATCCAGTACTGAAAACAGAGGGGCCTGTGATCTGCTTAGGAGCCTGGGGCTGGGAGAATTCAGAGTTAGCAAAAAGATCCATGTGGGAATTTGTGGGAGCTGTCTTCTAGCTACAGGTTTGGAAACGGGTCTATATGACCATAAAGTAGAAATCAGAGGTGGGGTTTCCCTAAACACTAAATCCTACTCAAAGCAGAAGGAATTTGCACTTTTAAGACTCTATCTGCCATGAAAACTATAGTTACTGCAGCATAACATTGAACCTGAATTAGCATGCTTTGGGCTGACACTGAGCACCCACATTCATGTGGCTTCTAAGCACCCATGAGTGACTTGTCTGCAAGATATCATGATCATAGAATCATAGAATAGTTAGGGTTGGAAGGGACCCCAAGATCATCTAGTTCCAACCCTCCTGCCATAAGCAGGGACACCTCACACTAAACCATG
>NDXB01000239.1:0-30670 GCA_002631895.1 Agapornis roseicollis
GGCAGGAAGGAGGGGTTGAGTGGGTGAACGTGCTGCCTGGCTGGGTTCAAACTACAACATTTGGTGACAAAAAAAATATGGAGGAATTTCTCACTACTTACTGCAAAGTGGTCAAATAGGCATCTTGGAAGTATGGTATATTGGGAACACCCTAACCTGGGAAGAAAAAGGGGAGCATGGGAGCCAGGTTTTAACCAGAGAGGGGAAATGTTACAATCCACAAAGATCAAGACAATTTGCAGAGATGGTCTTGCAAGATCTCAGCTTCCTGACAGCCTCTGAAAGTCACCCTGTCTGTCATCTTTTGGTCCCCAAGTCTGCCTTACCTCGCTTTCTCCCTGCTGCTGCATCCCTGGTGCTGTCTAATGATGCCCCACTCTCCTACAAACCTCAGAAGCTTAGTGAAGGCTGTGAGAATGAGGTCTTCTCCAGCAGTCTGTGACAAAGGATGCTGATGGTGAGAGCCAGAGTGCAGAATCACAACAGCCAGCAGGGATGGAGCAGGTGTGTGCAGTAGGAACATGATGGCATCAAGGGAAGCATGGAAATACCATGCACCCTGTAGTCCTTCCAAATAGCTTGAAGTGCCCACAAGAAGACATAACTGACCACATCAGCAATGACAGCTAAAGTCAGACCAAATGACAGCTAAAGGGGACTGCAGAGGTACCAGAGGAGTTATGAGATCCAGGGCTGTCTTCATGTTCATTCCCCTTAACATCAGCTGCCCGAGATCTCCCTCAATCAACATTACATTCATCAAATGACCTGCATGACTTGAAGAGCTGTTGTGCCGTAGCAGAAACTGTGCTCAGTCCCCAAACTTATATAAGACTCCTGGATCCATGCCCTGCTGCAAATGCAAATCATAAAGCACACACACAGCTGTGGAGAGCTTCCTGGCCGGTGGGGCTGCTGCCACAGAGAGGATTTCTTCCTTTTCTTTATTATGGGGGAGAAGAGGTTCCTTTTATAGTCTTACATACTCCCTTCCACAGACTGCTGTCAGCTCTTTATGTTTTAGACAGCTACTTTAAGGTAAGAAACAACTTCCCGAGCCTCCCCTCACTTTGTTTTTGCAGAGCAAGCTGTTATTGCCAGAGCAAAACAAGTACTTTCTTCCCTTGCCCCCTGGGCTGTGCATGCTGAGTCTGGTCCTTCAGCCTTTGCTAGCCCCAGAAAGAAAAAGATTGAACACAAGGACCTGAGGTTTTGCACTCAGGCCCAGAAGCTGTCCCATTCCAGAGCTGCTGGAGCCTCTGCCTCCATGTATCTAACAAGCATGTCCTGTCGAGTCCTTTCCTCAGCAGTTCCACAGATATGGTCTTGTCTTTGGCATGACCCAGTCATGCCTCTTGCCTGACTCCTGTATTTCAAAGGCAGAATCCTAGGATTTGCTGGCACTTTAAAGCATTCATCATCCTCCAAAGCTCAGTCATTTTGCCATGGGGCTTGGGGCAGCCTGAGCGTGATGCAGCAGTTCAGCTGCCTCAGGGCAGCAGATGCAATCTCTCTCCTGCACATTCACGTCTTGTTTGCAGTCAAACCTCTGCTGGTGCTGAATGCAGATGAATGGCCAGCACCCACAGGAATCTATCTAACGGATACACACCCTGCCAGATGAGTGGGAAAGGGATTTTGGAGCGGAAAGGCACTGAGCATCACATGCCACCCAGCAAGCCCTCTGGCTCTGCAGCCACCCTCAGAGGCTGCAGGAAGAGTCAGGCGGATGCTGCCTATAGAAAGCAACTCCCATTTGTCCGATCAGGGATGTCGGCACCCAGCAGAGATGCTGAAATTCACCTGGACTCGACCAGTGACCAGCACCTTCCTCCCATAAGGCCATTGTGGCTGTTTCTGAACGGCTGCTTGAGCAGCATGAGGCAGAGATGGAGGTGCAACGGCCCAATGCTATTGACTCCAGCCAGCAAGCGGGCAGTGTAATCTGTCTGCTTTTGTTCCGTTCGCTTGGTGGTGTGCTCTCATTAGCCCCCCACCAACAGTCAACCTGTCAGCAGGTCTGCGCTCCAACTGCCTGACCTCTGACTTCCACTCATTCTTCCACAAATTAATTTCCCAAATTGACAAATTAAAGTGCACAGTATGCTCAAGGTCACTACATCACACTGGGTTCTGGTAAATGTCAAACAGGGCTGGGTGGGGGGAAAGAGGAAAAATAGGGGGAGGGAAGGGATAGAAGATAAAAAGGGAAAAAAGAAATAAGGAAACATGTTTGTCTGAAAGAAATGGACCAAACCCTCTGAACTGTAACTTCTGAATTGCAGAAGATGATGCTGTGTGAGAGCAATCAAAATGGGGGCTGACATCTCCCCTGGCACACAAGAAGACAGGAAACACAACTGGTCAGAGCCGTGTGCCTCAGCAGAAGGCCACTGTGGATAATCAAAATGGCCTTGGCTGACCCAGAAAAGTGGCACTTCCATTAAGCCCAGGCTGGCCCCATATCACTTGTGCCGCCACACTAACACGTTGCAATTAGGTTTTTCCTGATTCCCATCAGTTGAATGGGAATCCCAGGCAGGAGCTGGACACTGGACATTGAATGAGCCAGTACACGCAAGTACCCAGGGACAGGGCAGAAGGGTGGGATAGAACTGGGAAGTGAAAAGCATTTAGGATTGTGCCAGGCCCCTTTGAGTTCCAGGTGCCATCAATGCCAGGCCCTTGCTGAGACCATTACAGTGTTGTACAATCTTTCCCCCAGACTAAGTGAATGCTGGTCTGCCATACCCCCTGCCCAAAAGTGACTAGGAATCCTCCAAGCCTCAGTGCAGCCATGGTCAATTTGTATTTGTTCATGTGCCAGCATTGCCTTGATCTGAATTCATGCTTTCCTCTCCTTTGTATTTACCCATTGCTGTATTTAGAGAAAGCCGATGTGTCCTTTCTCAGCCACCACCCACTGGGTGACGGAGGCCAGAGCTTGTACAATGGGTTCCCACCTCCCCTGGTGCAACTAACAGCCCAGATCCACACCTGTGCCTGCAGAGTTTCATCTGCAGAGCAGTGCTGCAGGGGAGATCTTTCCCCTCTCCGGTGGTATTGATACTTCCCTGCCTCTTGGGAAGGCTGTGACTTAAATACCCTGTCTTTTTCCTGATGGCTTGATATCTTTGCCTCTTAGTTACCCCCATCAACTGATACACCCGGGTCTTTCTCTTCTGCGCTTGTCTTGAGCTGATAAGCTTCCAGCTTATAGTGGAAATTCATGTTATTAGTCCCTAAGTGCATGACCTCGCACTCTAATATTGAATTTCATCCCATTTCTATTAGTCTGGTCCTCAAGGTCAGTCAGTGCTTCCTGTACCATACCCTGATCTTCTTGCATAATAGCCATGCTCCCAAACTTAGGGTTCTCTGCAGATTTCATCCATGCACTAAGGCCTTTCATGACAAGGCCATTACCAAAACTATTAAACAGAATCAGTCCCAGGACTACTCCTTGAGCAACTGCACAAGTAGTCCCCGTCCAGCTTGATCATTCCCACACCAACATCACCTGTATTTATCCCTTCCTTAGCCAGATCTCGCATATTTTTCTTCTGTCTAACCCTATTATCCCCCACTGAACAAATGATTTCCCATGTGGCGTCATATCAAATGCTTTGCTGATAGCCAGATAGACCAGCTGTGTTTCCTTTACCAGGAAAGCCTATTAGCTTTCTTTGATAAGATATCAGGTTCTTGTGGCACAATTCACCTTTGATAAAACCAGGCAGCATACAACCTCGCTTTCTAATTGTGTCCTTTATTCTTTCCTGTAAAGACCCCAAATGTTTGCCTTGAACAGAGTGCTGATGAAAGTGCACTGACTGTGCAGACAACAGCAGTGAGCATTGTCCCCTTAGTGGTGTTTTCATCTAGGAGGGCACCAGAAAGAAGGCATCACCATTGCAGTAATCCTTCCTTTGCTCTTCTTTCTGTTAGCCCTTCCATTTCTACAATGTGAAAGTAGCAGCATTTGGCATAACCCCTGTCCAAGTCCAGGTGTGGTACCTGGTGTAGAATTTAACTACACTAACAAAAATTGGAGTTCATTGCAAACACTAAAGAGCAGACTAAGACCTGAAACTCCCATTTCATTCTCCCTGCGCATGGCACTTTACGGTCCTGATGAAATACATGTGACTGCTTATGGAGTAAATTATTACTCCATAAACTGGGTTCAGTGGCTGCCATCTGGAACAATTTCATTGCTTGCCTGAGTTGCTTCTATTATCGCTATGGTCAGGGGTTAGCAAATATGAGAACCTGGCCTACATTTGCTGTCCACATTGTTATTATTGCTCATCAGAGCATCCTCCCAAGGAGTTATGACTTCAATAGGCTTCACTGCAGGATTGCCCCTTAACAGATACACAGTCAGTGCCATCCTATCATTCAGGAAGTCACTGACAAGCAGAGAACTGAGGTTTTACTCTTCCTGCAAAACAATACCCCCAGTCCTCATTTGCTTGAATTAATGTTGTATTTCTGCAGGGCTCAGTTCTACACAGCCTGCTTCACAAGGAAAAAGGTATGGGATGAGGCTTAGGGTGCTAATGCTGTAGACAGGATACAAAGCATTCAGATCACAAATTTGTATGCAACCCTGGGGGGCAGAGGTTATTCCATGGCTGTACCGTGGTTCTGTGAGGGGGATCCCTGCACCATTCCTCACCCTGTGAGCAGGAAGCAAGGAGAGATGGTGGCTCTCATCCACTCTCATCTTCTTCCCTGAGGTCAGGACTGACAGCATAAGGGAGAAGCCAGGTCTTCTCCCTCTGAGAGGCAATGCCTGTTGAAGGAGGGCATTTATAGCAGCCTTCCAGTATCTGAAGGGGGCTTATAAAGATGCTGGGGAGGGACTCTTCATCAGGGACAGAATAGTGATAGCACAAGGGGTAATGGTTTCAAACTGGTAATGGTTTCAAACAGGGGAGGTTTAGATTGGATATAAGGAAGAAATTCTTTACTGTTAGGGTGGTGAGGCACTGGAATGGGTTGCCCAGGGAGGTTGTGAGTGCTTTATCCCTGTCTGTGTTCAAGGCCGGGTTGGACAGAGCCTTGGGTGGCATGGTTTAGTGTGAGGTGTTCCTGCTTATGGCAGGGGGGTTGGAACTAGATGATCTTAAGGTCCTTTCCAACCCTAACTATTCTGTGATTCTATGTCAATACAGTCCCTTAAGTCTTAGAAGGCAGCACCATGGCTTTGAGCAGAAATCCCTCTAGGTTTTCCTTCCTATTAAATTGCTCTGCTTGCAGGGGAGCAGGCACTTACTGCTGCGCTGTCATGAACACTGACACAGCTCACAAGGGTAGGAGATGTGCTCTGCCCATCACTGCCCATCATTTGCTGCAGCAAAAAGCTGATCATGCAAGTAGTTCTGTATATTTTATGTGTTTGGAAAAAGGTAGTGTCGTCCTATTAGATGTCTGAGGGGAATTCTTATGCTCCCTGACTCCCTTGCATTGGCATGGCATGTAGTCTGGGTTAAAGACCAGCCGAGAGTAAACTTGTTATAACTCATCTGAACATGGTCAGGCAGGTATGAATCTGTGCATGTCACACAGAAACAGTCTGCTTTCTTCATCCCTGTTCCCAGATGGTAAAACACAGCATGAAAGCAATCATCATCTGAAGAATTTTGTTGGTTTTGCTGGGATTTTTTTACTACAGTTTATCCTCTTCCCTGTAACAATGACACTGCACCTCCCTAGCTTGCATTTCAGCCCATAAAATAAGCTCTTCAGAGTAAAAAATGATCATGTCACCCAGCAGTCTTAATGTTACTTCTAAGACCACTAATTGATTCTGCTGCTCCGATATCCTCTTGCAAGGCATTCCAGAGCCTAGGAACTTTAACAAGCAAATGCTCCGGCACCAGCTGTCTTAAGCCTAAATCTAGTCTCCACCAAAAGGCTGGCATTAGATGTCTACTCATTTTACATGTTTGCATTTTTACAACAACATTCCACAGTTTTGAGGCTACCGTAGCTTGGCTGAAGAGTCAGTTTTGTGATCTACAATCTGAGTCTTACCCTGACTCAAGAAAAGCAATGACCACAATAGAAAAGAGGTTTCAATAAAAAAGTTGGGGTTTGGGTTAGCTCTGTAGAGTGTACATCCATGGATGCATATTTCAGGACATGGGCATGAACTAGTGTGGCAGTGTCATTTACTCTCCTGGGCCCAGGGACTTGTCTAAGAGAAGGAGGGTGTTTTGTTTTGTGTACATCCTGGTTGAAACACAAGAAAATGCTCCCCATTCCTTTTAATACTGCATGTTGCTGCACTTTTCTTGCTGCTGCTTGTGACAATGTACTCCTGTGTGCTGATCCTGCACAAACCATGCTGGGCAAACAGGTAAGGTTCATGAAAGGACATGACGTCTGTTACAGAAGCAGTCTACTGTTAGTCTACTAAGCCAGCACAGGTAGAACTCCCAGGGCACTAACCAGAATCACCTCTCTCATAACACATAGTGGTCTAATTGAAGAAAGATCAAATCTCACTCCTTAGTCCCAGTGTCTCTTTTCACAAACCACGGGAAGCAATAAACCACAAAACACAGAGAGTGTAACAAAATTCAAGCAGGCTACCAGTTTAAACCTTGGAGCTGGCAGGGAGACACTCTATTTACCCTGGCACACGCGAGATCAGCATCTCAACCTGTTTCTTTCACAGCAGCCTGCTAGTTGTGATCAGAGTCCACACATGGGATTTGCTGCTTTCAGTGCTGTAAAATAAAGCGCAAAAAAGCAAGTACAAGAGTCTCTCACACACACACAAGAAAGGCAAAATCATTTATTATAACCAAAACTTTGCACTTTGTGTCACCAAGTGGACTTGTCAGTCTCACGTGCATAGCCAAGGAAATCAACCCCAGACCCCAGAAATTATGCTGTGTATCATATGACCTACTGGCATATTAATACCCTTTCCTTTTTAAATCTTAGCTCTCCCTTTGGAGCCTGCCCTCTCAGTGGGGATCAGACTGACACATTATAGGCTCAGTTTTCTTTCTGAGCTGACAACTCGTCCAGGAAGAGCTGGCTAGGATGTCAGTCTTTGGAGGGTACATAGAAAATTCCAATGTGTAATTTGCATATCATCACTTTACTGGAAGGTACCGTAAAAAGAAATAAATACTTCTCTCTTTCAGGGCAATACCTTCAGGTTTTAGCCAGCATGTCACACTTGAAATAAAAGGAGCGTATGCACTGAGTTTCACTGGGTGACAGTCTTCTCAATAATGCTGAGCTGAGGAAAAGCCAGTGCAGAGACAGCCTCTCTGGGCATCTTGCTCGTCCCTTCTTCTCACATCTATTTATGGAAATATTTGGGAATTGCAGTATAGTCCTTATTTTAGGTGACTCCAGTTGTTACCTTTGGAAACCTTTCTGGAAGGCTGCCTTCATAAAAGAGTTTGGTATAAAATGCAGTCTGGAAAGATGGCATAGGAAACAAAAAGCCTGAGAAACAGATTAGTTTCTTCCATCATCTTCCCCATAGGTAGACTGTGATAGTAAGAAAACCACACCTGAATTCAGTATTGGGTGACCCTATAACCAAAAATGATTTTTTTAAGTAGAGCAGATGATTACATAATTATGGCAATATAATATTACCTCGTAGTTATACTAGAACAGTCATCTCATGCATGTTTTTACTATGCAACAGTGGCTTCATTTCCCAAATCATGTAATTAGACACTGCATGGATAATACATCTAGAGGAAGAGCTGCACCTGAACACCAGAAACCATATTATCATACCAGTGAACTTCTCAAGACAGCGCTCTTGTAGGAGCCCAGATTGACTGCTGTTTGGAAAACATACACCCCTCTTCTCCACAGCTGGGTCCTCTAACTTCACAATGAGACTCAAGTCCATATACAGGCTGGCTACTAGTAGTGCCTAATTTAGAAATAAGCCTTTGGATGAGGTCATGGTCAAGACGGGGGTGAGTAAAAATCTTCTCTTCCAGTGCTGTCCTGCCTCAACTGAGAGAATGGGTCCTGGGACCCCAGCAGGCCTAGCAGGTAGCCCAGTAATGTATGGAGATGGGAAAGCACCACCAGCAGCCATGGAAAGAACATGCTCAAGTGCAGAAACCTTGATACCTCTTGATACCTTGATACCTTTGCAGCTGATGCCAAAAAGAACAAGGTTATGATTTGTCATCTTCCACAATCCCCTACCTCATACCACACTGAAAAGACAAACTGCTCTCTCCTGCTGAAGAACAGATGTGAAAACAGGGGTTATTTGCACCTTCTCAGACACCACCATGTACCCCCATAAAACCTGTCACAATACAGCCCTCAGTGACATAATTTACAAGGGGCAGGATACAGAAGTTTCAAAAAGTGAAGAATTCTGGAAGCTACCTACATCCTGTGTTTATTCTATGATCAGCTTGTATATGTTTTGGAGCTCCTTTCACTGGAAACCCAGAGACTTGCCACTAGAACAGCAAGCTCTTCAAGCTTAGCCCAAACTTGTGTCAGCAGCACAGATGAAGGATCAGAAATGCATGAACTCTTTGCCCCAGCTTTTGTTGAGCAAATTAATTTCTCCTATTGTTACTTGCAGAAGTGGTTCTGGGTTACTGTTTGCAGAGACCTTGCTACTGGAGAGCAATGCCCACATGATCACAGGAGTCCCAGTCTGCTTAAAAGACCAACATGACTTACATCGAGGAGAGACTGCCCTGTGTCCAAGAATAGTTTCTTATGGTTTGCTTCTTAAAAGGAAGGTTAGCCTTCAAAAACACGATGTGCTCAATGTTAAACCCTTTCCTGTGTACCCTTCTATATCCATAAAGCAGAAAGTAAGCAGGCTGTGGCTCCTTAAAGCAGCTTTAAGTACAGACATAATCCTCCAAGCCTGGGACCATCAAGGGGTTTTTAGCCCTGTGGTTTTAAATCCGTCTGCCTCAATGGCTTGGTCCACACTGGTCTTGACATGTTTTTGCTGCAGTCCTGTTGTGTCACATTCATACTGGCCAGCTGAGGGCCTGACTTGTGTTAGACAAAAGCACTTTGAAACCTCATTCCAAGCTACTGCAGGCCATGCAGTACACTGCTACTGCAGTGATAAGAGCGGAGTTAGGTGGACAAGGACAGAGCTACAAGCTGATGACATCTCTCCTTTCAGTCACTGAATACTGGAAAAGTCCATGTCTCTTCAGCGAGCACTCAGATATTTTCATCTGTGAGAAGGCTTTTTTCCTCAAAGATTAAATGAAAATTAACCCAAGTCAATTAATTGACTGGTAATAAATGAACCTTTCTTGCAGTTTCTTTCCTATTATGCTCAGTCTCTTTTCCCATTATGCCCTTGCAGCTTCTTTTCCCATTCATTGCAGAAGAAAGCCATGCAGAATGGCAGATTTATTTAGGTTGAATAAAATGTTGTGGGAAGACCCTTATCCATGACACTGCCGTTGCTCTCCAAGGACCCTTTTCAGAGGTTCTCTTAATGGTAAAGTTGCATCCTTCAGGTTTGGGGAAGGATATGTTAGCAGCACAACTTTGAGATACTTCCTTCCTCTGACTTCTGTTAAAGTTGACCAAATAGTCCACAGGGGCCAAGATGTCAAGGCGACATCACCCTATACTGCTCTGCCTGAAGCCACTCCAATAGTAGGATAAAATTACCTCTGTCAGAACTGCTACTGAAGAGAGAGCCCAAGGAATCTCTGAGGAGAAAGCCATATACTTTGCTGCTTTTTTTTTTTTTGACCAGGAAGCATGGGAAATGCCTGCAGTTTCTTGGGTCATTTTCACTCTTTCTTTAGAGCTTGCTGTGTTAACAGGCAAAGGAAGATCAGCTTTATTTCCTGATACCTGGAAGCCCAGCAGGGGACCACTTTAAACTGCCGGCTGTCAGACTGCCACCAACATACAGTGCTCCACCTCCAAAAATGATAGGCGTCACCAGCCTGCATTTTGTGTGTTTGTTTTTTCCTAGAGGACATAATCTGGTCTGCGGTGTTTTCCCTGCACAGTAAGCTCACACCATGTTTGAGGAGGAGCTGGGATTCCAGTCAGGAAATCTCTGAACAGTAACTAAGTACTTCCAACACTGGCTATAGTTGGCTCTCTAGTTTCATCTCCAGATGAATCATCCTCAACAATAAGCACCCTGGGTGGGGCATGGATGGGTCTCCCTCCTTGCCCCCACCCCCGGTGCTTTGACTACTGCAGTGTTTTGATTTTTAAAACACATGTCTAACAAATGCAGCAGTGATAATGAGGAACATGTCAATCTGCCATGCTTCCTGTTCAAATTTCCGTTTTCATTTCTAAGGTTCAAGTACATCTTGATCCCCATGAGATAAATGTGAGCAAGTACAACAGAAGTGTAGAGTGAAGAAGAGGTGAGAGCTCAAGAGACACAATGAAAACCATTGCACATCACAGCCAGGGTCTGCTACAGGGTAAGGCTGGTCCAGCAGTCCCATCTGCTGATGGACCAGTTGGGTCAAAGGACCTGACCCCCAATTTTGGAAGGATCTGTGCACTACAACAATGGTGTCTGACAAATTTGCTTTCTGCTGCCAAAGAGGCAGTGAAAGTTTCTGTAGCCAAACTCTCCACATCCCTCTCCTTTCCAGATGGCATCTAACAATTATGCCGAACTTTTCTGACTGCTGAAGGCCACATAAACTATTGTTCTACATGTCTGAACTGCCCTGTGCTATGTCTTCTGCTACACAGACCCCTGCCTGCCTCAGTGGATGGTGCTGAGACCTCACAATTACAATAGGACATTGCCACAGATTACATAAACATGCATGCCATCCTTCCATGCAGGAAGGGAGATGTTTCAGGTACTTCAGGAGAGATCATTTACTCTTTTTCATACACAGCATGCATGGAATACCCTTCTCTACCACCAGCCTCACAGCTAAAATTTTACCAGCCTGAAAATGCTATTCCAGCCTCTTAACATTCACTCTTTGGTTTTTATAGTACAAAAAGAGCACTTTGACTCATTCTTTCATTCACAGGCCAGTTTCTAGATTTTGTGAGTCAATTCAGAGCAGTCCATCCTGACAGACTTTTGTCCGATATTTATTCTAAGAACATCTTTACTAACTTTCAGATTAGAAATTACAAGAAATACAAAAATCATGGGGGGAAGGGGAAAGGAAGAGAAAGACGATCATTATCTAGGGTTGTATGATAACATTTCAGAGATTTCCAAAAAGTGGCAAACAGAGCTACAGAAAAGTTGACTGGTTTTGCCAAAACCTTTACTGAAAAAAGGAAAGTCCATATGTCATGGAATTAAAGGCAAGGAGATAAAATATGGAAGTGCTATAAAGAGATGGCATTTGACATGAAATCTCATCCTGCTTCCAATTCACAAGGAGTTAAATTAGGCAACCAAATTCTGGCTATGACCAACAGGTTGGTATAGATATGGACAGTTCACTTTAGCTATTGTCCATCTGTTCATGGCAAGCTTTGAGACCAGCCAACCCACTCTGATAAGCAACATGACTTACTTCCGTAAGTTCCTCCTAGCTCTTGTCATAAGCCCGTGTTTCATCATGCAGGAAAGAGTCAAGTGACCCTTGACCACAGTGCCAGACAGCATTTAGAGTTACCTCTTCCTCCAAAGGAGGATCAGCCATTATTGATAGTTTCAGCAATCCTCCCAATTTCATGTGATTAGAGACGGTTTCCACTGACCCATTGTCCTCAGCTGCAGCTAGTGAACAAGCCTAACAAAGCTATATAACCAGCCTAACAACTGGGTTAAACACATTTGTCATCTACCTCAGCTTCACCACACTTCTCAAAATCAGGCCACTAGATTAAGTTAACACATAGCTGTCCAGTGCCATTTTGGGTGTCTTTGGGGTTTTCTAGAACAAGCAGGAGAGAGCTGCACCATTTAGGAGTGGGAGCTGGATGCCAGGAGGGTGTAGAGAAGTGCACTGAGTTCCTCTGTGTAGGCACCACATTGCTTCCTCCCTCTGGCCTGTGGTACCTGTCTCGAAGTAACCACACTTGCTTTTCCTAGTCTGAAAACGCTGATGTTGTCTTTAATTGAAAACAGTTGTACTTCAGAATAATCTTATCTGATAGACCTTCGCAAGCTGTGATAAAGCATTTTCTCCCCTGTATCACCATGGGGAAATGGTAAACACCAAGAGAGCAAGTCCCAAGACAAAACTGCAGAATCTGGTAATGGAGCACCCAAAGCAACATCCATTTAATGGACCAGCTGATTGTGCTAACAATAAATTTTCCTCTGGCAAATTTTTAAAGTGCACAGCACTTGTAATGATGCTGATTACTAATTAGAAATGCACCAGCAACCAGATATTAATCATTACATAGTAATTTATCAACAGATACTTCAGCGGGGGAAAGGGAAGCATCATTTAAAATGCTGGACACTGTGACATTTGGGCTGGCAGGGGACAGCCTGGCTGCCTCTTGCCTAAGGTTGAGCAGGCTGATCGAGTGTCACACTCTAGGTCACCCTGCAAGCCCATGGCTCAGGAGGGATTAGAGCATGGCAAGATCCTTTGTGACACCCGCTTTTGCCCTCTGAACTCTAGACCTCATGGCTCCTCATCAAAATATGACCTGCTTAGATAAAAATATCCAATATTGTTTCACTCTGGAGCAACTGGTACGCAAAATGACTACAGCCTGGTTTTGCTTTGCTCTCAGTGTGTAGCACAGGTTTTCTGCCCTGCCTGTACTATTTCCAGCATGCTGCTACTGGCAAAATTACACAGCTAAATTGCTAGCCAGAATCACTATAAATAAGAATATGCCCAATCAGCATATATTGACATAAGCACACCTCACCATGTCACCAACATCTGGTAAGATCAGACCAATCAATCCTTACAGAAAAATCATCATCTGCCTGAGAGCACAGGAGGCGGCAGACAGTACACTGGGCTCACAGGGATTAGGGTGCCTCAAAAAGTGCTGGCATCACAACCTGTGTGCATGAGCAGTGAACAGATCAAGTTTTGTGAGCAAGCAGTTCAAGGGTTCAGACACACAGTCTGTCTATGGGGCTAAAGGAGTTACTATATGTCAGCCAAACCTCTGTAACTGTCCATGTCTGTGCTCTTAATCTGTTGCAGTTTAAGCTTCTTTCATCACGTTTTCAGCTAAGTGGCATTACCTCACATCTAGGGCAGACCAAGAGCATACATGGGAAACGGCTACTGAGGCTGCCACAGCTCAGCTGACACATGGTGATTTGTTGTGCCACTGTTACTTGCTTGTATGGAGGAACATTATGTATAGGAGACTCACAGTCCACTGAAAACAAAGAGTGGTGGGTGCAAACTACCTCACTCCTTTGATATTTTCTTTCTGAAATTCAGAAGGCTCAGGAAGTTTCTTTAACAAAGCATAGATCTCTGGAGTGGGAATAAAACCTCAGGTTGGGTTATTAAGATGATGCTACTCAAATACACTTTCAGCATGAAATCTTCCACTGGAAGTTTTGCTGCCTGGAACTAGAGAGACCTAAGAGCTGGTAGTGAGTAGTGAGGTATTCCCTGTCTCAAAGTAAAGCACTTTGCAGAGTCTTTAATGTGTAACGTGTGATCTTTACAATGAAGTCATAGACCTAAAGCCATTGAACTTCAGGGCGCCACAGGAACTGAGTCCTCAAGAGGCACTCATGACTGATTACAAAAAGCAGCTGATGTCATGACATTTCTGAATTTCCTCTAAAATGCTCAGTTTTGACTATGGCTGCAATAGAGCCCATGCATGAGCAGTGACTTCCTGCAAGTGTGGAGTACTCATGGCAATTTAAAGCTCAAGAAGAGACCACCACTCTGCCAGGAGGAGTTTAGTAGGACTGTACTATTATCTGAGGACAAGGGAGCTTGAAGAGGCTGTTTAAGCTGGAAGGAGATCATTCATTTTGCACCCAAAACACCTAGGAATCTCAAATGTGGAAGTCTCTTTAGGTTTCCCCTTCTTTCGGGGGTTACTGCAATCACATCTCCTCACCACAACTTTAAGAACTCGCTTTTCTTTCTGTATTTTGACATCCCTTCTCTAAAGGGAAAACAGTAACTCTAGAACTCTCCATAGGAGGTGTTCAGAGGTTTGTTTTATGCCTGCTCAGCAACTTAAGGCCTTCAGATGGAAACTGGAAAGAAACACAAAGGAGGGTCATTGTTAACAGGTATGGTCTCCCTGTGGCAGAATATCTTCTGCTACAGAAAAAAACCTCTGCACTTTCTAACTGTTATTATTTGAAGTTATGATGTCATATGGAGCTCCTGGTTTTCTCAGCAGTTAAATCTCAGCTGTTACCAAAAACATTCCCATGGTGGAAGAACAAACACAAATACCCAGTGCTTTACTAGCCAAAAACAAAAAAGGAAGTGTTCGCTAGCAAGGCTTTGAACAACAGGCTGAAAATGTGCTCTGTTAAACCAACACATCATGGTGTGATAAAGACAGTTGAGTGTTCAAAAACTGAAACAAATGGGGTTGGTTTTCTTTCCTTCTCTTTAGACCTGCACATTCTGGTGATGAGAAAGCCTCCTGGGGTGAAAAGAATCATAATTGGGCTTTCATTAGCTTTGGGTTGCTGACAGGACCTCCCTCTTTCATGGTCTACCACTCTGTCACTCTTATAAAAGAACAATGTGGACCCAGCCCAGCCAGCAGGTTTTGCCAGCCAGAGAAACTGAGGTATCCTCCCAGAGCATCCCAAGCCAAGGGCTGTGCTGGATCCAGTTGTCCAAGGAGCCAAACAAAAAAGAAAGATCGTTTTTGTCAAAGCATCTGGTTAGTGGCACAGTGAACTACCTTAATTCCTCAAAAAAAGAGCTCAAGAACACCATCTCAGGATACCCCAGTAGAGGTTTCTGGCTGGCAATAAGGTCACAGCTTCTTTATACCTCATCAAAAATGTGGCCTTGTGCCACCGACGTTGTCAACAATCCTTATCACTTCCACCAGGACTAACCAAAACATGCAGAGCCTCCATTCAGCCACTCTCTGCCTTTCCCCAAAGCAATCACCCATCTCTTCAAGCATTTCAGGAACGCAGTAAGTCATTCTAGACAAGCTTTACTACCCAGCTAAAGAAATGACCCCTTCTGAGCACCAAGCAAAATAAGGGCTTGGGAACAATTGGAGGAAGTGCACCAAACAGACACTCCTGCAGTAATTATCATCATTCACTTGGGGAGAGGGGGAACAGGAGAGCACCCTAGCTAGGACCACCCTCTCCTCTGAGGCTGGGGTCTGCTCCCATTGTTCTCACCTAGAGCCATGCCAGCGTCTTCAGCAGGAGCAGGATCAGGCCTTTAATCCTCATTTCCTCTTGGCCAAATGAACCACAGTGTATGCCAATGACAGCTAAATGAAGGATTCCTTTTTCCAGAGGACCGGCAACAGCTCTTAACTCATAAACTCAAGGTAATTGACATTACAAACAAGCTTTACCCACAGGGACCCCAGAGCAGTCAACAATTGTGCTTTAATGAGTAGGAAGGGAGAAGGGGGGAAGTCTTTGCACGCCGCAGTAGGACGTTCTAAGAAAAGCTCTTTCCCTTTTCCAGGCAAGGCAATGATTAAAGTCTGTGCACGAAACCCAGCAAGGAGGGAGGCCTTGCTGAAAAGGCCTTTCTTCCTGGCTTTCCTGTGGAAAAAAAACAAGGGGGATGAAAAATAGTTACTGGGACTTGAGAAGGACGACAGCAGTCAGTTAACAAACTCAAACAATGAAAGAGGAAGCCAAGCTTAGATGAAAAAGTTGAAGATCCCAGAGCTCTGGGGTTTTGCATACAAAGGACATCTAACAGAGTTGGAATACTAGTATGGACTGCCACAGAAGGGCCGAATGTAGGGTAGAAGTGCCAACCCAGCTATTTTATGAACTCAACAAACCAACTTAAGAGGGTACCCTGCCTCTCATTCTCTCTTCTGTTTCTCTTCCTGACTCAGCAAAGCCATGGTTGGTTGGGAGCACTATATAAATGCTTTACAGAGTAACACTGGTCCTGACCACAGAAGGTAAATGAAGTAAAAGATCAGTAGAGCATTGCTGTTCACAGCACTGCTGTTATCAATACGGCACTACTCAATCTCCATTTAATCTGTTGGGAATAATAATGCATTCATACTTCATAAGGAAGTTTTTGTTTGAATAGATTCTTCTCCTGAAAGCCTAAATCAAAGAGAGCTGACCCAGAAACTGGTGAAATATTTAAGCCTATATTCCATACTACATATTACCAATTTATTGGGAAAAAAATGGCATAATGAAAAATACTATTGTTCATCTTTACCAAACCATGAGGGACCCTGCCTAGCAGGATTTTCACTTAGATTAGGAATGACAGGGAGATACAGACAGAAAGGCAGAGAAGCAGACAACTGGGGTAATGGGCAGTGGCCTTAGCCCACCAGCTACCTAATGGATATCGTTCTCTGAAGAAAGTGCTGTTTTCCTGGAGAATTAGCAAATATTCAGTCAGGACAAACTTTACCAAATGAGATTTTAACTGAGATTTGGTCACATCCAGGGGGCTGAGGGGCAGAGACTGACTGCACAAATGGCATGAATGGTTTTGGAAGGTGGGAAGCAGTCCACAGCTCTTACAAATGCTGTGTGCTGGCTGATGGTAACAGATCAAAGCCAGGCAACTGTGGCCAGTAACAGCAGTTTTCTGGGTTGATATGGCTATTTGGCAGATGTAATGGACATCTGTTTGTTTCACCAGAACTGGGAATGGCAGGTCAGTGGCAGGACCATCATGTTCAGTGAAGGTAGCTACGGCTGATGTAGCACCATGCATTTGTTAGCATTGTGCTCTAAATACAGTGACCCTGTGCAGAGCAAATGAGAGACAAATGTACAGTGTACAATCTATTGTACAAAAAAAGACTGTGAATTACCTAGACAGGTAATATCATTTTGCCTGAGACCTCAAACTGAACCCAGACCTCACTCACAGCTTTGAAAGGCCAGTGCATTATCTGCTAAGCCACCCATCCTACTGGAAAATCTTCTCCATGTTCATGCAAAAGGAAAACAAAACCCAGACTGCTCTGGGCTCTAAGCCAAATCTGAACACAACACACACACTCCCCAATAGGCAGGGAAAGTGCTGCACCAGGGTTTGACTATTATGAGCAGGCATTGATGATTGCAAACTAGGATTTGCCACAAAAGTCTTTGCAGACAGCCTGGGTTTGTAAGCTGCAGGTACATTTCCTTACTAGTGCTATTGTATTCCTCCAGAAAGGAAGGCAAAGCTGGAGTATATCAGCCCTCAGTGGATCAGTGGCATTTGCAAAGAGACTCTTGGAATGCAGGGCACTATCTTGTTTTTACTTTTATTCTCTGCTCTTATACATTTTGTTTTATGATAAGAGCAACCAGGCACTCAGAACAAGATTTTCTCTTGCTTTGTTCCTTGCTTTGTAATCTCTGGTCACTGCAGTCACCTGTGAAAGCTGTTTACTACATTCCATCACGGGAGCTTCCTCTTAGTTGGTGTTCAGCTGTTCCTCAACAATACTCATGTAAGGACCCATCACATTGTAGATCTGTTGCTTAATGATTTTTTGGTTTGTTCCATATCTAAGCAAGGCACCATTTATTACCCTTTATCTCTATGCAAGACTCCCCTTGAGGTCACAAAAGAATGTGCCCATATTCAGCTGAGTTATATTGCAAATAAGCTGCTGAAGCACCAATGCTTTGGCTATTGGTTAATAGTGCGCGGCTGGCAATTACAGAATTGGGTTACTGAAGAAGGACCCTGGGTTTCCTAGTTAGTCCTTGAGCAGGAAGCTGAGGACGTCTGTGTCTGTCCCTGACTCTGACAAAGATTTCTGACTTGACTATGGGACAACTGCTACAACCCTGCACAAACTGTAAGAACAAGGTAAATAATATTAATCTACCTGAGCTGAGGACCAGAAGAGTCCTGTCATCATGGCTGGCAACATGGGTTCCAGTCTTCACATGAAGGTTAGTGCAGGTATGCAAAGGTGCCACTGTACATCTCTGTCAGAAAAACCAGGAGTCACACAACAACAGCAGAGGCCATTTTCCCTAGGGAGAGTGAGAGTTTCTCAGCTCAGTTTATCAGGGCATTAACATGAGCTTCCCCAAATTCTGCTTCAGAAAAAACAGACCTATTGTTCTTCCTAGTGGTATGTCCAAGGAAAACAGCCACAGTGAAAAGGGATGGCAACATCTGTGTGGCTGAAGGCAAACAAACCCCTGCAAATGAGCTGCCTCCACCAGCACCAGAGGGTACCATCTTCACGATCACATAACGATTTCTGATGGGATTTGTTTATCATGGAAAGACTTTTCCAAAAAGGTAAGTGAGGTGCATGCACAGTGCTGGAAGGAGCCTGCCAGCATCATGAATGGCAGAACAGAGGGGTTATTTTTTGGATCCATGAATAAAGACTAGGACAGACACGGAAAGAGCAGGAGCTGTTCGCATCCTTGAAAGAACTACAGTGTTGTTCTGCATTAATTGTATTTATATTTATACTGCACAGACATCCTGGGAGGCTTGAGAATTCATGCATAACATTGCATGCTGCATATCAAGAAAGTTAAGGAGTTGAAATCAAAGTGCATGCAGCAGATGAGCCTGATTCAGAGAAAAAGAAATTTACTCAGAGGGCTTTCAAGGAAACCTCTACTTTTGTAAGAAATGTATGTATCAGCCATTTCTGCATAGCAAACTGCTTGGTTTATCAGTTTCAGAGTGGTGGAAGGCAGTCTCAGTTCTGTCTAGATTTGTATCTACAGCCTCAGTATACAGAGATAAAACAAATTTCTGTTTAGATTGCTAGGCCAATACCCTTACTCTCTTATTAAAGTGTCCTGGGTTCAGCAGTAGCAGTTATTTTTCTCCTTCTTAGTAGCTGGTGCAGCGCTGTGTTTTTGACTTTCAGCCTGGGAACAGCGCTGATAACACCGATGTTTTTAGTTACTGCTCAGTCATGTTTACTCTGACCATGGACTTTGTGAGTCTCATGCTCTGCCAGGGAGGAGGGGAAGCCGGCAGGAAGGAGGGACAGGACACCTGACCCAAACTGACCAAAGAGGTATTCCATACCATAGCATGTCATGCCCAGGACGTAGAACTGAGGGCAGTTACCTGGAAGGGCTGGTGCATTGCTTCATCAGGCTCAGTATTGACGGGTGGTATTGTATTCTCTTCCCTTGTTATTTCCCTTATCATTATTATTATAGGTGGTAGCAGCAGTGGTTTGTGTTATACCTTAGTTACTGGGCTGTTCTTATCTCATCCCATGGGAGTTACATTCTTTTGATTCTTCTCCCAGTCCCTCAGAGAGCAGGGGCGGAGGGGAAAGAAGGTGGGGAGTGAGAGAGAGACTGTGTGGCTGACTGGGTTTTAAACCACAACATAAAGTTATTGGATCTTTTACCAGTTAGGCATTGCATGAAAGAGATGAAATGCCACTGTTTCAAAGACTATTAAAATGCACATCAGTAAGCAGTGAGCATCATCACTGAAGCTGTAGCTGTGGATCCTTTGTTCACACTGAAAGAGGCCTTAAGACTTGTCAGGGGAAGTAAAATGCTTCCCAGGCACCTATGCTTGGAAGAGAAGTGAGTTTGCATCTGGCAGAATGGAAACCTTCCTAAACCTTGGCATTTGGGAACACTGACACCCAACCAATTTTGCTGCTCACTGGGAAATAGCTACTAGCCTTGGGAATTGCCACAGATTAGCCCCCTGAAGCACAGTTCCCATTGGGAATGTCTTCGTGTACAACCTTGTTTGAATTTCTTGCCTCCTTGGGGACAGAGAGGTGGAACTCACCTGGCCTGCCTCTGGCTGCTGGATGTGTTTGGGCTGGGTGGAGGTCCAACAGGGATGGACTTGAGAGAGCCCGCAGACTTTTTGGCCTTTCCAGATCTCTGACCAGTGCTTTCCTCAGTCAGGCTAAGTTTCCATTCTGGTACTGCAGGAAACAGCAAGTGCTGCATACCACTTGCATGTACCTTCACCCAGGCTTGAAATCTGGAACAGGACCAGCTTTAGGGGGATTCAGCAATAGGCTGCTTTAGATGAATATGATTTTAAAAGAGGGCTGCCTTTCTTCTCTGAAATACATCTTGTTCCCTGAGATCCCAGGCAGAAACAAAGCTCATCTTCCTGCCCATCACTAAGTAATCCTGTGGTTACCTAAGAAAGACTTCAGTTTCTCAGAGCCACTGAAGGGTCCCTGTGTCTGCTCTGAGTAGTGGCAACTGTAGGCACTCAGCACCCTGAATCATATGGACTTAGGAGCCTAACCCTTGTTCCGTGTGATCAATCATTTTAACCCAGCCACAGTGTACAGAGACTTAGCCGGAGGGGCATGCATCAAGTAGGGATCAGACTTCTGTGGGCTGCAGCTCCCACAATGGGGTATGTAAATGTCTCATCAGCAATGTGAGCTATATAAAACTGATGCAGACATTTGGAGAAAAAGAGAACAGAAGTTTGAAATCAGCATCTTCTGCTCACCATGCTGGGCTAGCACAGTGCTGGTGCATACTCCACTGCCACTCATCAGCCACGAGATGCACACACCGCCTGCAACAGCAACTGCTATTCAGAGAGATGGAAGGAGCCATTTCTTTGTCATTAATAAAAGGCAGAGTGTCTATTAAAAAATAAAAGGCATCACAAAACAAACAAAATGATTCATTGGGATTTTAGAACTCACCTCCAGACACAGCAGGAGGGGAAAAGCTTGGCATTGCCCATTCTGGCTGCAGAATGGGATCAGCCCAAGCAAAAGCGTGTTCCCACAGTAGACAGTTTGAGCTTGTTTTGTCAGACACTGAGGTTCAAATGACCTTTCTTTTTTGGCACAGAATTTTGGCAGCCTGGAGATTGCTGGTGCTAAATAACAGTAACATCAGCTTTTCCCTGGTACCACATGCAGTATACAATGCAAACAGTGTTTCAGGGACTTGGTGGGGCCGAGTTGCCGATTGGGATTCAGAGATGGATCAAACTTTGATTAGCAAATGAATAGCTCCTATTTAGTTGTAATCTCCATCATCGTGGGGGATACAGATACACATGTGAGAATAACTTCTGCAAAAAGATTTTTCGCCTTTCTTGTGATCGTGCTCTGCTTCTTCAAATGCCCTCTTAGATGTCATCTCTACATCTAATACGTCATGTATAAAAGGTATCCAGTCACAGGAACACTATTGAGAAGCAAATGTACAGTGTTAACTGTTGCAGGAGAAGCAACCTTAATACTGCAATGCAGGTTTCCCACTGGAAATTACCTTTTAGTTCAGCTGTTGTCTGTTTGTGTCTTTATGTCAACTTTTTGTTTAACAACTTTTAAATCCATAGGACAATTTCAAGGAATTTTGACAGAGGGATAGAGATATTTTGCACATAACCTTCTCACAAGGTTTGTGAAAGGCTGTGCAAGGAAATAGTCCTTCTTAAGGGATGATACAGAAGGACCCACTGTTTGGAGTCTCTCAATCATTATTAGTCATTAAAGAACCCAAGCAGAGGCTTGGTCAGCTTCCTGCCTGGTCTGCATCTTACTGAATGGTGCTCCACGCTAAAGGACTGAGCATGCAGGTATCTGCAGCTCACTCAGCTTCCTATCAGGAGCAGACATCTCAGAAGACCAACAGAAAGCAAGAACAGACATTTCAGTTGGAAGAAAAATCAATCAAAAAGCTAAGTGGCATTATCTGTTGATCAGCTTAGCTTTAGATTTGCTCCAGGCAGCAGGGTGAAAGGTTTGTTAGGAACCCTCAAAGATACAAGAAAGGTATTGCATGGCTAAATGTCATCTGGAAATGTTTGATTTCCTAAAGACACTGTCCCTCTCAAGTTCTCCAATAGGTTTACTTTCCATTTGGCTGAATTTCAGACTGCCCTGCTCCTGACCTGGCTGCTAAAAGACACCTTTCTAATTAATCGTTTTACACATTATTACAACATTTAAATGATTCCAGGTGGGAGCTCTCAAAGGAGCTGAAGGTGGAAAGTCAACATCTCATTTCCTTTTAGAACCTTTGAAGATCCCATCTAATGGAGCCTGAGGATTTTGAAAGTTGAAAACAAAATTGTAAATAGTCCAACATACTCTCTCAGTTCAGCACCCAACAAAGCTAGAGCCTAGAAGGCAGATTTGCAGCACCTGAGTCCTTGACTGAACTTAGAAAAGTGTCAGAGGACATGAAAATAGCTACAGTCTGTCTGCATGTGGGTTTGTATCCCATTGCCTAAGGTTTATACCACCTTGTATTTGTGTTCTGCTTTTGCTATAAAGTCACAGCAGTATCGTGAAAACTTGGCATCCTATGGAAGCAGTCCTGGAAACGTGAGCCATAAGAAGACCGTGTTGACCATCTTCTATAGAGGGAGAGTGTCGTCCATGTCATATGCGTCACCCATCCTCACACCTAGTGCTAAGTTAGCTTTACACTGCTGATTCGAAGGCAGGTCCACCTTCCCAGCCAAAGGTCGTGGCCCTTGACAGCCTTGGTCAGTGATGGATCACTGCTGGTGACCTAATCTGGGTCACACTGCCAGACAGAAGTGTCTCCCTCATGCCTCCTCCTGGGATGCTTCTGCCTGCGGATGTACCTGCACATCTGGGTCTCCTGTGGGGCTTGGCAGTGGGGGGTGTTTGCATGTTTGCTGAGTGGTCTGTGTCTGGGCACTCAGCTTTATTATGCATTTTGCAAAGGAAATATGTTTTCTAGTATGTGGTACTTGGATGTCTCCAACTCCGAATTAAAAACAGCAGAACAGAGCCCAGTGCCAGGCATCATCTGTCCGGTGTACCTCTTGGCAAAGGAGAGAGAAGGAGCAAGGAACATATCAGCACCTTCCACTTTCCACAGAGAAATCAGATGTAAAAGTCCTCCTTTGAAAGTGAAATTTCTTTTTGTATTGAC
The DNA here is from genome assembly GCA_002631895.1 of Agapornis roseicollis. NCBI lineage: Eukaryota > Metazoa > Chordata > Aves > Psittaciformes > Psittacidae > Agapornis > Agapornis roseicollis. The sequence goes on from NDXB01000239.1 coordinate 22,958, forward strand.
CTGAAATACAGTGAGGCACACCAGGAGGTATTTGTCTTCCACTGAAAACTGACGGTACTATTTTTTCCGCAGAAAGCACATATGTGCATTACTACTTTTGATCTGCCCAAGTATAACAAATACTGCCTTAACCCCATGGCAGCAAAAACCGTTAAGATTTATTCAAGAAAAACTTGTACAGGATCAAACCCCACTACATCCTGCATAACTTCTAAGGAAGGTACTTATTTTGCAATACCAAACCACTGCTCCTTTTCACAACATAAAATTAATTTTCTGAGAATAGTGAGTGTCAGGCATTTCTTATAATCTGGCCATAGATTATCTCTCTGTATATCTTTCTCTCTGTCCATCTACTGATCTATGTGGTACTATTCATGTAGAACTAGTCATGTCTCACCACTGAGATAATTGTAACACCTCAAATATAAATAACCTAAAACACCTCAGAAAGGTGAGAGCAACACATGCTCTTCCTTGGTAAGAAACACCATTTCCTTTCTGTGGATACAGCTTACAGTAGAGCACTGAACAGAATCATCCAGGAGTTCCACTGGCAGTGGAATCAGAAGGGAGCTATACTAAATGAGATAAGAACATATTTTCCTATTTGTTTGATAGAAAGCAGAAAAAGGAAAGGCCAGAGGCTGTCTATGGGACCAGGTAGACCATGGATCAATTTAGCTAACAACAGACATTTTGTCATCTTATGTAAAAATAAGTCACTCATATTCAGAAATGTAATCAAAAACATCATCTTCTCAGAAAATAGCTCTGTTATCAAACTGTGGTGCAGGCACAGTGCATCCACATAGAAGTCAGCAGCACAGATTGCATTTGCTTGGGTATGGTCAGATGAGTAAGGAGTATGAGCAATAGATTTTCAGGACCAAAGGGGTACTGGAGGTGGCTTGATCAGGTGTTAAGCCACAGCCCCTTCGAACGCTGAGAGCATTTACACATTTCTTCAATTAAACCTAACCAACACTTCCTCTGTTTTCTCTTCTGCTTTCCACCCAAACCCAGCCTGATCCCTCCTGCACCCATTTTGCCTAGCCCTGTCCTCAGCTCCCAATGAGTGATATAATTACATCCAATCCCTCTGGTTCTTGTCTGTAACCTACCATTCCCTCTGTTTCATCTTCTGTGAACTCCTGCCAGTTAGCCCTCATCCCAGCCCAAAGCTTCTGTAAACATTAGGTCATCCTTTCCACCACACCAGTAAACCAACTGTGGTGAAAACATCCCACCAGGTTTCAGCCCTGTGCTGCAGACACAGCGCTTCAGTGTCCCCTAGCTCATCCACAGGGACAAGACCCCTTGGAGTCCCTTGGGATCCCCAGAGGAAAGAGGTGAAGGTGACCACAGGATTACCTTAATTGTTGATTTGGGTGTTACCATGAGCTGCTTGCAGTGCCCTTGCCCTGGCCTCTGTTGTTCTCAGCATGCTGGCCATACTTTAATTTGGATTGTCATTTATACTTGGTGTCTCAGTGTGACCCTGTAAAATTCAAGTTCCTGTGGTGAGCAGCACGCTGCATGTTTATGGTGATAAGTTGCAAGGCGCTCATCGACAGATGCTTGTTGCTCAGGCTGGCAAATGATGTCCGAGACCGTACACTGTGTTTTGGTTATGATTTTTTTTTTCAGTCTCAATTCAAGATGACTTTTTGCCAGTTTCAAAGCACAGTTGAACTGCCAGAGGGACTCATGCTTCGTTTGGGTGTATTTACTGCCAAGTAGATCATAATAGCTCCTGTTTTTCTAAATTCTTTGACCTTGTGCATTTCTCTTAATTAAGGAGCCTGCCCAAATAGTCTTCTGTTTTGAAAGAGATGCTCAAGGGAAATAGGAGCTCTTCAATGTTCTAGGGAGACTTAGCCACCTCTGAGTCCTGTTTAAAGAAGTTACCCTGCAGACTCTTCTGGTATAAGCAGAGAGTCTGGCTCCAGAAGCATGCCCTCCCAGTGGCAGAGCCAAAGCAAGAAGTGAGGGTCAGCTGCATGGCCAAGGCCTTCCAGCTAGCCACGTCAGGATTTCTCTAGCCACACGCGTTTCTTGTCAGCACCAGAGAAGTAACAAAATCCTGTCTCAGCACAGGGAATGTTTACGTCTTCTAAAGAATTTGTTTAGTTTTACAATTCTGCAAATAAAGCATGGGGGTTGACCTATTTCACGTTGCTTCTTCTGTATTTTTCTATCGGCTTTTCTTCCGTTAAATGCTGTTGCTCGACCAGCAAAGTTTCTCCATTAAAAAAAAATGCCATTATCATTTCTGCAGCCTGACCAGGCTCCTCTCTCTTTGTTGCAATGTGCCCCACTAGGAACTGGGAGGATGAGCTCCATGGCAGGACTCCCGCCCCGAAAGCACTGGGGTGCACATGTGCATGAGCATGTGTGCAGAAAGGGAATGCGAGAGGGAGAGAACGTGTGTGTCCTCAGTTTAATTAGAAAATTTAATTGGATGGAGTTTGGGTCATTTCCCCCCTACCCCCCTTTAGAGCTGGCTGCAATAAACAGACTTTTCTCTTTCCCTTTCATCCTTCAGTGGTTTGTAGTTCTGCATCTGCTCTGCTGGCATTGTCTCTGCTAACGGCCATACCGATCAGGAAGCCAGAGCCAGGAGGCAAATGAAGGGACTGCATTGATACCGCTGATCACTGAGCCCCACATAACTGGCAACTGTTTCTGTCTTTTACCTCTGGAGATGAGTTGAACAGATTGTGTAAAATTTGGTGGCTTCCAAAAAAGAAAAGGGGGTTGGTTAAGAGAAGGGAACATCTTACTGCCTCGGCCCTGTCGTTACCTGGTACCCAGGGGTCTGCTGGAAAAACATCCTCAGCACAGGAAGCAAAAGTGAAAAATTCATGGAAGTGAGCAAATCCGCTGATTTCAGGGAATGTTTGGACAAAAGAGCGAGAGACTAAACACACTGTGCTCTTTTCTCTAGGGGCGGATGCTACAGGCTTAAATCCTACTGAACAACCATCTACCTCCCAGCTCTGGCTCTTTTGTGGCAAGAGAGGAGGCAAAGCTTTGCGCCGTATGCTCAGGGGAGTGCTCAGCTTGGACAGAGGGGAAATGGTGCCAGGAACAGTGACTAATATTTGAGAGAGGCTGAAGATGTGGGACACTTCTCACAGATGCCGTTCCCCCTTGCTCAGCAGCATCTCATCACACAGGATATGGGACACACTCATAAGGTGAGATGGGTATTTGTCATCTCTACCCAGAAAAACTGGCCTGGGGAAGCTGACTGATGGGTTTCTCCCTCACCACGTCCTGCCACCTTTCTGCACATGCTTGCATCTCTCCTAGTGTTTGGCATGTGCTTGCGTATGCAGGTGAATGGCATGTAGGTTTGCCCATCGTTGCCTGGCTTTGAGAAGGATTATAATAAAACAAACCTCTAATACAGGACAAATTTTGATGCAAACAGTTTCTTTCTCTGAATTTTAAGATGAAAGAAACAAGGTGGGCCCCCACTGTATCATCCTGCCAGTTCCTCAAGTGGATCATGTTCAGATACACGCGTTATACAGTCCACACACCCTATAATCTCCTTTTCTTTTTCTTCTTGCTCTCCCTTCCCCCCACTACACCACATTACACAGTCCGGCTGGGATCAAATTCAGCTTACTTGAATGTATATCATTTCCAAGTTGAAGTCTAATATGCAGCCTTGTCCCCAGTGAGATACTCAATTTACCCCTGCTGTAACTAAAGCTCATTGTTACGCCTATAATAATCAAATGTATCATTTTCCTAAAGGATACTTCTGGTCAACGTTTTGCATTTTCAATAAAGTTTTCTATAAAACTCTTCTCTTTGTTATGTCACACGCAGGCTTCCCTTTCCATTCAACCTTGCTTTTTATTTCTGTGTCCCATTCATTAGCCAACGTGGAGGGAAAAAATTATATTTCCCCTTGGAAGAATCAAAACCATTCATGTCTATGAAAGAATAATAGCATGACCAGGGGACTACAGATCAATGTTATCCATCCATTCCACTTAAATGGAAATCACTCTGCATGAAAAATTCACGATGCCCTCTATCCTTTATATAGATAATGGGGACATCTGGTTACAGCAGTCAGAATCATTTTACCTATGTATATACGTGAAATACAGACTTGTGTGCTTTCAGTGTAATTCAGATAATGACTCACATTGCCAGAATTAGCTATTTTGTAACCACTTTAAGAAGTCTAATGCATCTTCTTCTAAGGAATACAAGTCCCTAATAGGAGCAGCATCAGATAAGATACTGGGCAAGATAAAATCACTTCTGAGACCCCATGATGCCTGTGGATTACCTGCTGCTATTTTTTAACTGATGTTTTTAATATTGATAAAAGGCTTGGCGGCCAATCCTCCTGCCCATTCATGTCTCTGTCTTTGATCTCAGCCTGGGTGAGTTTTCCACTGCCCTGGGAATCCTGGCATCACTGCACAAAGAAGGAGGGATCGATCACAGAGCCTCTCCATGCTGCAACCGTTTTGCATGCTTTTTGCCCACTGGTGGCAAAAGCAGTTTATGCTGTGGCAGCTTTATAAAGCAGCCAGTGGAAAACCTGGGAAACACAAGTGTATCTTAAATCTTCAAAGGCATACTCAAGTCTCAATTTCTCAGCCCTATCCCACTGTGGATTTATACTTAACATGATCTGGTCGTTGGACAGAAGTTGCTAGTTCTGATTTGTGATGGGGATATCTCCGTCTTTAGCTAGGCTTTTGAAAAAAACATTAGGCTTATATTGTATTTCCTCTCACAAAACACAGCTACTTCAGTCTTGTCCGAAAATACATCAGAAGTTTAAGGAAATCAGTGAGCTTTCCTCCTTTTTCTTGGGAAAGTCAGGGGTCAGTATGAAGTTCTGCATAGCACCCCAGAGTGCAGGGAGCATCTCCTGCCCATATCCACCAGCAGCCAAGGCCAGAGAAGAAGATGAAAATTTCCACATCTGTGGAGGGGAACAGCAGCACCCATGCCAGCATGCAGTACCACAGAGGAAGGAAAAGTGGGCAGCTATGCCACTTTTAGTTGCTGGGCATGAAATGTGAAGACAGAGGCCAGAATGGAAAGAAGAGTGATCCAAGCAGTTTCAGGATATCCATATGCAAAGGTGCACATACGTTAGCATTACAGATTAAGACAAAAACTGTCTCATACATAGAGAAAAGACATGAACAAAAGACATACAAGCTGAGCAATCTAGAGATGGATATGGTAACAGATGAATCAAGATTATCTCCCACTATAGAGGAAAATTAAGTTGTATATTAGCTGTTCAAGACAATGATATATCAGCATATGCTTTTATTATCTATATATTTAGCTGTCTTGTGTAATACAAACACATTAGATCAGCAGATGAGGATACCATACTACGTACTTATGTCCTAATAAATATGCACAAGAACTACTTCACACACTGCTTAGACCAGAAGCTGCTCTCTCCGTTGTCATTAATATTGATTGGTGTTTAAGTGGAACTCACTGTCAGTCCACTGCACCAACTCTAACAGCCATGGTTTGTGCAATTTCTGTTTCTAACGCAGACTTTAACCTTTCTGCACTTCCTGATTCCTTCTGTCTCCTTAGGAGTGCTGCCTCAATTAAATGAAGGCCCATGAAGCAGTTTACATAAAAGAGATGAGAATTTTTTACATGAAGAACATAAAATTTTTCCCCATCACTCACACATTTTAAACATTCAAATGAGGAGATTAACTGTTGAGTGGTAAGGACTAGATCTAGTCTCATTAATCCAACAGTAATTGGAATACAGGATTTCCCCTGAGGCCATGGATTAATGACCAGCTAGGTGGAGCTGCTGACATGAAGCACAGCCAAGTGCCATTAACCCCAGCCAGGCATTATTTAATCCCAGAGGAAATGTCCTGTGCAAACTTCGTTACCACTCGAGTGACAGGAAGAGGGAGGAGAGGGTGCACGTGGGCTGGGTCCATGGAGAGCTCCCTTCCGCTTGCCACGCACGGGGCATCCCCGCATGCACGCCTCATCTGCTGGCATCCCATTCATCAAGCTGCGTCCCCACAGCTCGCGCTGACCAGTGGACACATAATTAAAAGGACTTAATGATCTCAAGCAGAAACTGTGTTTAATGAAGCCCCGCTCAGACTTGTGTGCCAATGCCAACCCTGTTTGCTGACAAATATTTGCTAACCCTCTGTGCACCTGTTTTCCCCTCTCATTATGTCTCCTTAAGTCTAAAGGTAGCACTGTCTGATTAGACCTGCAACGTCCAAGACGCTTGAGAGGCTCATAAATGTCTCTGACAAAGCTGAGTCAGATCTGCCAAGCTCTATTTGTTTCAGTCTCCTTCTTTTTTAACACCAGCCATTGTTCACTTCCTACATGTAAACTCAACTAAATGCTGTTGCCTCTTTTAGCATAAGAGGTAATTTCCTGGCTAAAGGTTCCCACCAAAATAATTTCTGTCTTCCAGCCAGGAATTGGAAATCCTTGAAGCTGCTTATGTTGCTCTCAGCCTTTACAAAATGCTCTAAAAAAAAAAGGAAATAGGTAATAAATCATATTATTAGTAGTAATAGCGATACTAGCGATACTAGCAATACTAGTAATACTAATAGCTGTAGTAGACATAGTAGTCATAGCCATAGTAATTAGCATAATTGTAATGTGATTAATAATAGTAATGGTTTAAGAGCCTACTCTTTTCATTGAACTTGATGAGAGTTTCGGGATTTACTACAATGGGAACAGGGTCAGATCCTAAACAAGCAAGGGTTAGGGTACCGAAAAAGAAGGAAGTGGTATAGGATTAAGTCTCCCTCCCCTTTCCACTCCAAGTAAAGAAAACCAGGGAAGATTAGAAAGCTGTACGGAAGACAGACAAGCAAGAGACAAGCAGAGGTTAAAAAGCAAACAAAGCACGCACAGCTCTGGGTGGTGCCCCTATTCACACCAGTAAGAGAATGTCCACCTGAACCACCCCAGCAGAACTGGGCTGGCAAGCCATTCTTTACCAATGAGAGTGAGAGATTCCACACACAGTTCATCTGAAAGAATAAGTATGTGCCTCACATTTCACCCCTCTGCTTTAACACTGCACTGAGATGCTAGATGCTCCTACACATTCAAGCTGCTCTTCCATCTCAACATGTGAGTGCAGGAGGCTCTGGCATCCACAGGAGGAGACAGTGATCCCACAAAGGTAGGAAAATTCTCCTTCAGCACATGAGCTGGAGCTTCCTGCACACAGACAAGCAGGCACACCAAGGTGAGCAACTACAGCTTGAATGTTCAAGCGACACCAACCAACCAAATGTGTCTTTCTCTACAGCAGGCCAAGTCCGAGCTCACAACAGCCAAAGCTGAGCCACACAGGACCTTGTCAGAGGCCAGGAAGAAGACCCCTACAGGCAGCCCTTGCTCACACTGCATCACGCTCTCCACAATTTTAGGGAAGCTAGGCTCAGAGAGGAAGCTCTGGCAATGGAGGTAGGCTGAATAATACACTCCTGGTGAGAGAAGGAAGAATGGTTTTGAGTGCAAAATGCACTCAACAGCTTTTTTCCACCTCTGTCTCCTCTGATCCTGCCATTGGCCACAAAACATTCTGTTTCACATCCGTATTTTTCTGGGAATGGCATGACACAAAGCAAAGTCCCATAGTATTACAAGGTCATGAAAAAAAAAAAAAAAGGGTAAGAAAAAAAGACA
>NDXB01000239.1:30763-59498 GCA_002631895.1 Agapornis roseicollis
TAGTATTAAAAGGTCAAGGAAAAAAAAAAAAAAAGAGTAAGAAAAAAATGCACTGCCTGCTTGTTCCCCCATCTAACCATAGCCAAACATTAGCAACCGATTGTTCCTTTGTAGATAGTTGGCTGCTTCCAGTCCTGACGTGTAATTGCTTTCTGGTCTCCCACCCGACAAAGCACAGTGTGAAAGGATGTACACATGAAAGCTAGGGTAAATTCAAAAACATCAGTCCCAGGCTGCAAGGGAGCTGAATTCAATATCAGCAAAACATACAGGAAAGGACAATGTATAATGGAAGTGGAGGGGGACAGAGGGGGGAGCGTGCAGGGGGAGGGGATAATGTAAACATTCACGCATGAAAATATTAGATTATTCTTGTTGCACAGTGACTTGAATTCCAAGTATTTATGTGGTCATTTCCATTTCTTTTCCCAAGAGGGTGCTGCAACTGGCATGGCTGTCAGAAGAGTGTGAGAAGATGCCAGCACAGGCAAGCAGTTTCCAAGGTAGAACTGCAGCAATGCCTGATATTGTATTAATGTGAGTGCTGGCCATCTGGCCATTAGGGACAAGCTGCTGCCAGGGTGTCTCTCTTTTTCCATCTCATTTCAGAAGCTCTGGAGCCTGGGACTGAGACCCCTAGGGAGATTCTGGCTAAAGATCATTCCAGCATCCACTCAGATGTTGTAGAGAAAGGGCCAGAGAGCTGATAAGGCAGGATAATGTGCTCACACCCACACAGAAAAAAACAACGGAGAATAACACTGAATGGGGGGGCTAGAGGCAGAAAGAAAATGAGAGCAGATGAACAAGGGATTGGTTTAAACAAATAAGAGGGAGGAAGCAGGCAAAGGAAAAGAAAAACAAGAGGCACAGCACTGCTCAAAGGAGGCCTTAAAAGGAGGTGAGAGGAACAAAGAAAAGGAGCAGAAAGGGTTCAATAAGGAGAAATGGCTATCATTAAAGAGGCAGGGGTTATGAAAGGACTACTAGCACAATGCACCTTTTTGGATTTTAACTACTCAGGGCTAAAGTAAGAGCTTTGAGTTTGCCCTCTTGAATAGTACCTTGTCCCAGGAGCCTGCTGAAGTCACTGCTCAGCAAAAGGGATTAGGGAGCATGGGTAAAGGTGCCAAAACTTTGTCTTGTCAAAATAAATGCTCTCCCTTATGCTTGTTTATCTATTTTTTAATGCCCGTTGGAGATGCTTTGACTAATCCCTTGGATTTTTTTATAGTGTACAGAAAGCTTAATACAAAGTTAATAGTCACCATTTTATATCAATATGGGAGATTACATTCCTGGAAATGTCAGCAGCTTTACCAGATTGCTGCTAAATCAGCAAACTGAAAGGAAGAAATGAGGGCACTCAGCTTTTCTGTAAAAGAAAACAAAACATCTGCCTACAATATAAATCTCATCTAATGGGTGAAGAAGTGGCATGGAAGAATGAGAGTACTAAAATGACAGCCTGTGAAGCCTCACTTCCTTCAAAAACTGCTCAAGAACCAGTGGTATAGTGTGATTTCCTGAGTATATTACTGAAAAGTAGGCATCATACGCAACTGTTATTTCTGTTGCTGTTATTATTATACCACTGTTATTTGGATCCATATCCTCCAAGAGGATCTGAGGGCGGATCTGGAAGTCTGAAAACAGGATCCCTTCTGAGATTTCCTATACTTCCTCATTTTACCACAAGTTTGTCTGATGACATTTAAGGGATGCCTTTCATGAAGATGTTTCTGGCATGAAAGCTGGGGTATAAACTCCACACTGAGGAGCCTAAATACATCTCTGGGTCAGGCCATACTAGGGGAGGGGAATATGAACTGCATCACTGCACAAAGGAAGTTCAGGTTTGGGTAGTGAGTCTGGTGTGGGTCTCACAGCTAGGACTTACCAGCAGCTTCAGAGAAAGCGGACTGCAAGAACCTTTATATAATGGGAGCTGCGGGGCCTCATCTTTCACATCAGCAACTTGTGCCACATGGAACAGGACCAATACTTACTAAAATGAGTGTAGGGAGGCAACTCATTAAGAAGTGATTTCAGAAAAAAAATGATTGACAGCATTTGGTATGGGAGTGGCTGTGTTTGTGTACATGACATTTACTTGAATTTAGAGCAACAGAAATACTTGATGTCCATTGTTAATTAAAACTAAACCCAATTAAGTACTAGTATAGTACTACCCTGGAGCGAAACCAGTGTAACTGGGACCAAACCTGAGGTTTGGTTACTGCAAACCCTCCCATGCAAGTCATTCTTGTTCACCAGAGCAACCCACTTACTTGTGATTACTTGTATAGCTTCCCCTAAGTGAAGCAGCAGAGAAGCATGTCCTCAATGAATAATAAAATGTTTTTCTGGATCTTTTGGAGTATGGAGTGGGTTTTTTTTTACAGTCAGCTAGACATTCCTACCATAGCTTTCCTGTAGCAGAAGTGCTGGTTGTTGGCAGCAGGCATGGGGCTGTGAGGGACGATGCTGTGGAGCTGCAAAGCAGGCATGGGGCTGTGAGGGACAATGCTGTGGAGCTGCAAAGCTGGGGCTGTAGCTGATCAGGTCACCTCTCAAAGGCAGCCAAGAGCCCCTGCCCCAGGGGAGGCAGCCTTGGAGGAAGGCAGCTTGACAAAGAACCTGAAACAATGCTGAGGAGGGGAAGCAGGATGGCCAGAAACCTACTTGTGTCTGTGGAGCACAGCTATGTGCTGTATCATACAGGGGAAATGGGGTTTCTCCAGTGAAACCATGCCACAACACACTTTTATTCTAGCAATTTGTTCTGTGCTCATTTCTTTAAAAGAATTTTCAGCCACCTACACAGATTTCAGTGGAAAAAAAAAAAGTCTACAGGAAGCATACTGATCATTGCATTCATTCCCATTAAAATGCTCATTTAACTTCAGAGTGCCTTTGCAGGGATAGCCCCCTCACTAAAACACTGAGGGATGATATTGGTTGGCAGTCTTCAATAGACACAGAAAATGAAATATTTCAGGGAGAGATAAACTGATTGAAATGAACTGAAATAAAACCAATGTCTTCACTTTCCTGGAGTATTTTTAATGCTGCAGAGTGAGTGCCTTAGCTCCTTTTATCTTATATTTTATTAGCCAAAGTGAAATTGATAGCACTCATAAAGATTTTATATCTTTTTAATGTCCATAATTACTTCTGTGAAAAATTGTCCTGCCTGGGAGAAAGCCTACTGTAGGAAGATACATGGTAGGAAGTGGAAAAATTCTCTGTCTCCCACAAAAAGAAGGCCAAAGTGACATCAAAGGTTTTCTTCACTTCTAGTTTCTAAGATTTAATCTATCCACTTTACATCTCTCAAGCAGAAGTGACCAAAACTTATTTTACTAAATAGGAATGCAAATCAAAACTGGGTTGGGTTTACAGAATTTTCAGTAGATACCTCCTGGCCCATTTTCCTAGGATATTTTTCAGATATTCTTTTGTGTATCAAAATTTTTAATAAAGTCTTTAGCTGAAGGTAGATTTTTATAATTCCAAATTAAAAAAAAATTGTTGGATGAAAAGTTATTTTCAACTGAGAACACCCACTGTGCTTGATCTAAAAAAAATCTATTATAGTTCTGATAAGAAATACTGGAGCAGAATCTTGCAGAGTCAGACCATTCTGATGGGATGATTTGGGGTTTCCATCATGTTTAAAAAGCTTTGAAAATAAAAATATCTAGCCTGAGAGTTAGAAAAATTGCTTTCTAAGAGTAGCTTCTTCAATTCTACCTTCATGCAAGAACATAACAGCTCCAATATGGCCACGCTTTCTTTCTCTATTGCTTGAAGCAACCATGGATTAGAAAACAGTGCATTGTGAGGGAGGGATATGAGTTATTAATCGAGTATCACTGTTTGTATTCCCTCAGTGTATTAAATCACAGGCACCCAGGAAGCTATTTCATCTGTTGACATCTAAGTGGGATGACAGAAAAAATAAGACAAGTCAGTGCAGAAGGCCAGGACAAAGACCTGTGTGGCTAATGGAGTGCAACCCTTGCACATGGGGACTGAGGAGGAATCAAGTGGCAGGGGGACGCAGTGCTATCCTCTGCACATGGCTGGACTCCACTTCTGGCAACAGAGGCAGAAGGGAAAGGCCAGGTGGCACTCAGCAGGCTTCCTTGGGTCCCCACCTGCACAGGTGAATGCATGGTGCTTCTGTTCCTTCTGAGGCCACCAGGCAGCCACTACTGCTCTGTGGCAGCAGTCACTCAGCTAGGGCACAGATACAGTTGCTTGCTTTGCCAGGAGCCGTGTTTTTGCAGCTGTGGGGGAAACAGCTCTCTTGCCTCATCTGCTTGAGACAGCAAAGAGAAGCAGCAGAAGGAGTAGAAGTGAGATGGAGACAAATTGCTGGAAAATAGACCAGGATCCAGCTACGACCTGCTAAAACAGGAGTCAGCAATGGAAGTTTTGCAGAGCAGCCCTAAAAGTGGTTTTAGGACCATATCAGTGTGGTCCTGCAATCTTGGCTGGACACAGAAGATATGACACAGAAAGCAGTGACAAAGCTCCCCACAAGGTCAGTTGCATTAGGTCGGGTCCACAGCACAGGTGAAAGCTGAGGATCATTCTGCAGGAAAGCACAAGCCTCTATATAACAGCTAGTGTTGAAGCCAGCTTTATAATAGCTGCACCCCATGATTGTGATATTCCCTGGTTAGAAGAACCAGCTAACAGATGGGTAAATAATGGCTTACACCTATTGCTTGGGATTTGATTTTACCCAGTCCTGTGAAGGCAGAAAAACTATGCACTTTGAAGGATTTCTTGTTTGGAAATAATATAATTCACATTCAAAGAAAATCAAGCCCAGTGCAAACATTTGCAAATAAATATGACCTTCTTCATAAAATGCACTTTAACATTAGAGCCCAACCTTGGCAAGTCCTGAAAGACTGAGTTCTTCAAAAACCAAAGGTTCTCATTACCTTTTAGGGCCAGCCCTTAACCTCGGTCTCTCCTCAATGTCCATATGGAACTTTCTTCCCTTTTAGGCTTATTTTTGTTTTTAACCAAGAGCCAATTAGACAGATTTTGAATAAGGCTGGAGCACTTTTTGTTCAAATGAGAAATTTTAGTCCCTTGAAGTATAATGGTTTTTCAGTAGAAATCCTCTCCTGCTGTGCATTGATCAGCTATTGATTGGTGAGGGTTTAAACCAAATTATCACTGCCAAATAAAAGACCTTCAGGATGAAGGAACTGAGCTGAGCACAGTGTTATATGAAAAGTAAGCCAATCCATTGTGGTGGAATCGAAAGACCCTGGTCACTCTTGAAGAAAAAAAATGTTAATTGAAAAATTCCTTAAATAGGTAACAGCTCTGAAAGTCTGCTTTACATAAAAGATATGAAATCACAATCAGCCAACAGGGAGAAAAGGATCCTGCAGCTCAAGTAGTTTTTCTCTCTAAATGGTGCTGATTACTTTCCCATTCATGGATGACATGGAGTGATGGAAATTAGTCATTTCAGAAGAAAGGACTAATGACAGCTGAATTTGTGGGCACTGGGGGAAGTTTGACGACTGGGTCTCGATACAGAAAGTTAAAACAAATGAACTTCCTATTGGAGGGAAAGATTTATCCCAAACCTAGCAGGAAAACAGATACACAAACTTGATCAGCCTTTGAAAGATTCAATGTTTTTAATTTCTGCTCTCACTGGCAATAGCAAGTGTTTTGAACTTTGTTGAAAGAGCAATGAAGGAGAAATGTGTTGATTACACAAAATTGGCTAGTAATAAGAAATAAGTTCCCAAACAAGTCTTTTCCTTTACAATTTGGAAATTAACAGAATGGATCTTACTGATTCTCTTAGGCAGGTGTGGGAGGTGGAAGCTTCATCCAGCTGTTGGAATTCCAACCAAAGGTCCACAGAGGCGTTAAAAAGCTTTTGGTAACCTCCATATAAGTTAAAAGAGATGTCAGTATTCTAAGGTCAGGCCAGATCTTTGAGGAGCTAACTCTATATACCAGTACCTCAACATGTGCCGGACTGCAGTATGAGGCAGGATCATACCCTGCCAGAGCCACAGAGCACTGCAGCCCAAGTTGCTTCAAAGTCTCTGAAGCTGCAGTCCCCCAGCCCCACTGGAGCATGGACGTTCTTGCCTTGGCCACATCTGTGCCTGCACTCTGCTCTGCCTCCGCACTGCAAAACTCATCTGCATCACCCTGGCATGACTCTGTCTCTTCTACTGGGACATATCTGCATTGCCAATCCTCAGAACACATCTTTCTTAAGGATCAGGTGCCAAGTACTTAATATATGGCATTTTTCTTAGCATTTCAGAAGGCAACATGGAATAGGATCATCTAGTCATCATATTTAAGTGTGACATTATATTAGAACCAAAGGTATTTCAGGAAAACTAATCTATAACCCCATTTGCAAAATTTTGGTACCTTAAAGTTCAGGATTATTCAGTTTCAGGGACAGATTTTTCCCACTTCTGAATAGCTGGCTCCATAACTAAACACATATTCCAAAACATCACCATTCAAATTCGTGTCTGCAGGGATCTGTGGTTCAGGGGTCAGTTTAGTTTGTTATCCAGATCTCTTGGAAGGAAAAAGGTATGGTTAGGACTCCATGAAAATTCACTTTGTACAACAAAATCGTGTGTATTTCAAGACTTTAAAGAAGTCAGAGCCAGTAATGTTGCTTGACTTTTTTTACTGAGAAGAACCATATTTATCTGGTAAAAGCACTTTCTTTGATTATGCTACACTGTAGGCATTTAGCTGCTGCTAGTTGTAAATTGAGTTTTTGCCCACATTTTGATACAAACATTTCATCCAACAAGATCCAATAGAGGTCTGCCATACCTTCTCAGTCAAGCAGGATACCACAGCAGTAACAGAGTAAGTATTGTTTATCATAACTTTGCTAGTATAGTAAATACGGTGGCCAATGCCAGAGACTACAAAAGGTCAACAAAACGCCTCATAAACCCCACAGTTTTGTAACTGTGGATACTTTGAATGTTAATGTCCCAGAAGGGCTTTATCATTCTTAACCAAAGACCAGATAGATAGATTTCATGTGGGTAATATTTTTATCTATACAGATGTCTACTGTTTTTTCTTTATTTTATTTATTAATATCCCAGAGCTGTGAGTTTCATCAGATTACCACACGTGCATCAGCCAAGCACAAGATATGCTTTAGGCAAGCATGCGTTCAACCAGTCTTGAAAGAGAGGTAACTGGGAAGAATGTAGTCATTTCTGATAAACAGGAGGTTAAACTAAGTTGTCTAGTTGTCACAACAGGCTCAGTGAAATCACTTATCATAAAGAAAGGATTGTGCCTTTCCATTCCTTTTACACCTGCAGCCTTTTGACTGAGAGAACTCCTCAGTGTGAAAAAGTAAGAAGGAAGTAACATATAACTTCAGTGCAATCTCCTGTTGAACACACAAATTTCTCCATTTCTGTTAAATAATTACCACTGAAGAGTACAGTGGATAATGAATGCACAGTCTTCTTACCATTTCAGTGATGATGAGTCACCTGGTTTTGGTAGGAGAAAGATCAATCCATAGACTCAGAGGCAAAGAAATCTGATGATGCTGAAGATAGCAATCTGGGAGAAATAAAATTCATGCAGACGAGCCTGGAAACATTTTCTTCGCCTGTTGCCCACAGAATATCTTCTTCATCTTTGTTCAACCTAGTGTATTTATACAACAGATTGATACATTAAATAGTGCCTCCCTAATCTCCAGTTTATCCCTAACATACAGATACAACATGCTTCAAGTCCTAACTCACTGATAATTAGGTTGAATTTTACAGTGAGAATTCAAGGAAAAACCTCTAATGAGAGTGTAGAAGTTTATCATTCACAAAACAAATGTCTAATATCAAATATTGCATAAAGTAAAACCTGGTGGTTTGACTGGAGGACCTGATTTGACTCACAACTTCTTGCCAGATTCTCTGTTATGTCTCTAGAGAATCAGTGCTATGGGTGGCCAGAAGGGTCCACTGGCTTGGAAAGGCAGGGTGCTGTGGCAATGCTGGGCTGCTTCCCGGAACTCTCAGCACAAGCCTAGGACCAGAGCTTTCAAACAGAAATTGAATAAAGAGAAGTCAGGTCTCACCTCTCCTGCTCCCTGAATTTCAGAACTTACATTTTATGTGTCAAAGTTTCATATTACAACCCCCCAACTGTCAGACTTTGGCTTCTGACACAACATGCCTACCGGGCATGTTTTTCAGACTCCACAAAATCACTGGGCAAATGAAGAATAATTTGTTTAACCATCCACACTTCTACTTTGATGCAGGTATAATGAAAACCTCTGTTTCATAACAGAGAAAATGGAGCAATGGAAAAAATATCACCTACCTAAGGTGAGGAAACCAGCATCACAGACAACGCTAGAACGCAGATTGTCTAATTACTGGGCTGTGTTCTCCTAATTGCCAAATGAACCCACAACCCTTGCAGAAGAATGATTATGCCTTCATCACCATCCTGTTTACTCAACAATCCGATAATAGAGCAATGACTGAGAGAAAATGCATTTTGGTTTTGCAAAATTGTCTCAGAGATTTGACAAGTCCCCATACAGAGGCCTGTAATGAGTTCAAACCACACTTAAAACTAAAATCTGAAACAAACTTCTGAAAAGAAATCTGTGTCACTTTCTGATACAAACTGTTCATTTACATTCCTTTAATGATCTGACTGTATTGAACCCAATGCACAGAGCAACACATGGAAGAAAGCTCATTTACACTTCCAACTTTGTTTTTCCAAGGGAGCTGTATTATTTACCTCCTCATTTCCTTTGCAGCATTTACGACAGGAGCTATAAGCTAAATGTCTCAAGCAATAGATGGAAGATGAAAGGTGACCAAATATATTCAAGCCGATAATAAACAGAGAGCATTTGTAGGTGAAAACAACCAGCTTGGCACAAGAGAGAGAGAGAGATAATGCAGTGGGTTTAATAGGAGGCTTTTAACGCTTCCTGTTCGGGATTGGCTGGCTTATTAATGATTTAAGCACAAATTGAATTAACCAAATATTGAACATATGTTCTTTTAAACTCTCTTAAATCTACCAGAGCCTTACGCGAGAGAGCTACGTGGCCATGCTGTTGAAGTGGGGGGGAGGATGACAAGGGGTATTGCGGGTAACTGGGTAAGTAAAACATAACCTGAAGGTGGTCAATTTAATGCTGTGTTAGTGGCCTGAACTTTCAGTTCCCAAAGGGAAAGGATGATTAATGCCACTACCAAATGTATACCCATACCTGACCCTGATCTCATCAAATCCTGCTGCCACCATCTGCTGTTTTTAATTCCTCTGCAATATTTGTATTTGCTACCTCCCTCCTACAAAGAGAAGGAGAAAAAAAAAATGTTCCCTGCTTATGAATGGTGTGATCTGGTTGTACTGGCTGAACGCTGGCCAGGAGGCATCTGTTGCTTATAGTCCTGACAGCATCTGCTACTATTTCTCACTTTTCCCAGCATGCTGTGAGATATGGTTTCTCCCAAAGGTGGCCTTTGTATGCACCATTGTCAATTCCATCATTGTCTGCCACAGCCTGTTCCCACGATGCAGTGGTAGTTATTACCACGCTGCAAAACCTTTTCTTGCAGGCTATCTGTAATCTAAGATATTGTGTGATTGAGTTATGCAGTTAACCCTTTTCCTATGCATCAAACCATTTAAATAAAAAGAAACAGGCTGGACCATTTTTAGAAGGAAAACCTTCAGGACTTGCAATAGATGGGAAAGTGAAGCATTTTTTTTTTTAATTATTTTTTTGTTTGTTTGTTTTAGAATAATAAATTTGGCATTAACTACACTCAAGGTTAAAAAAAAATAAACAAACAAACAAACAAACAAAAAGACAAAAAGCAAAAGATGTCCTAACTAGCTGTTTTAATTCTTTTAAAAATACTATAAAGGATGCATTGTTTTTCCTCCTGATTCCTGATACGGCTATTAAGCATTGTAACCAAATGTGTGTGAATGCTATTATTTATGTGTCTGATCTTTAAATACCCTTTGCTAGTGGGATACAGACTGAGACTTCTGACGGACATAGGCGTCCCAAGCTGTCATCTTGCCTTGTCCTTCTGTCAAACAGTTAGTGTGTCAAGCGCTTCTCCTGGGAACTTTTAGGGTAAGAGACTAAGCACAGAACAGCCTGGTCTCCAGAGAGCCACTTTTAACTTGCGACAATATCCTTGGTGTCAGCTCAGAATAGCCCACTATGGGGCAAGCAGAAAGAAAGCGCAACAGATGTTACTAGTAAAACCATGTTTACAATTCTGTAAAGTTATTGCCCTTATGTACCTTCTGACCAAAACCCACTTAAAAGATGGCCATGTTCCTAGCAGTTGGATTTTTAACTCAATTCTGTTCACGTAAATCTTCATACAGAGAATCAGTGCAATTAAAATAGGCATCACATCTCTCACGTGTATGTGCTCCTCCCATTTCCCCTAGATCATCTGTAATAGTGTGGACTTTCAAATAACATAGTTATCACTTCCAGACGTATTTATGGCAATTTCTATTCCTGAATAACAACTGTTATATCCCTCCTTATATATATATACCACTCCTGAAAATACACAAAACATGAGTGATAATTTATCTCCCCAAATTCATTCCTATATCCTTTATCCTCTTTTTCTAACTCTTCTTTATAACTTTTCATTAATTTGTGGCTATTTATTACATACAGAATCATACCTAAATCCCCTTAGACGTACTTCCACAACTTTGCAATAGTTAAAGTAAGCACGTGATCTGGAAGCAATAATGATAATTAGCTGATTTTTTTTTTTTTTTAAATTTTTTTTATGCAAAATTATTGGAAAAAAAAAAAAAAAAAAAAAAAAAAAAAAAAAAAAAAAAAAAAAAAAAAAAAAAAAAAAAAAAAAAAAAAAAAAAAAAAAAAAAAAAAAAAAAAAATGGAGGGGAAAGAACCATGGAACTTGTGAAGGATTTTAAAACTATGCCCCCCCTCAAAACCCTCATCTCTCCTTCTGCACAGTCCTGAGGATCTATCAGGTGGTGCAATACAGCACTTGGTGACAGAGCAAATATCAAGGAAGCATTTACAAGACTACATTTGGTTACTGTTCCCCTGTTAGCCTCATTTCTGTTATATTTCACATCCCTTATATTACATTTTTGGGGAGGAGGGCTTCTGTGGAAGGGGAATATTGTGTTATTTTATACTTCTGTGATTCCTATGTGAAGTAGGGACTCATGTTTTTTCAACTGTGGTTTTACCCTGTCTCCTCTAATAATGCCAAATGTAGTACCAGCATGGAGGGAACATAAAGACCATGTACTCTACAAAGGTACTACTGTCTTCGGCAGCAGCTCATCTTGCCTTCACAATTTTACTAGCTATTTAAAGTCCATTTTCAGTGTTATCATAAATTGAAATGAAGAATTCTGATTAAAAACTGTTTCTGTACACATAAAAGTTTAGGGAGAATAAGGTACTTTACAGGCTAAGCTAGGTATGATATTAGATAACAGATCTGCTGAGCTGCCATTGGTAAGGACTGTTAAAATACATTGTTGAATCCAAGAATTCCTCTCTGCACTCTGAAATCCCTTCTCCAGAAGCAATAGATATCAAGGAAAACTATGTCTGGGTGACTCACATGCAATCTTCTATCTCTAAGACAGGATGAGGCTGGGGAAGCAAAGAAAGTATATAGAGGGATTTTCTGTACCTCTGTACTTTCACTTTCTGTACACTGTACTTACAGCACCCGATGTCCATGACGGCTACAGATTCTGCACAGGCAGATTTTTGTGGAAAAATTTAAGATTTCATTAAAAAAAAAAAAAAGAAAGAAGGGAGCATGTGCCTCTGAAGAAATCCATAGGTACACATTGTGTCTGATAGCTATAGATGGAAAGCAATAAAATTATCCTAGCAGCCAGATGACATGACTTGTAACAGAATCATTGAGCAGAACCACGATATATAAATACTCTGAACAACACATTGCAAGCTACAGATTGCACCCAAGTTGGCTGTGGAAGCTCAACTGCTGCAAACCTACCACCATTTCTGAGTCTGTAGCTGCCTGAGGCACTACCTTATCCTTTGCTATTTCCATCAGGATATAATATCCTTTACTGACAGCTTTTTTGCAGGAGGAGCTGTGTGTTTATAATTTCCTGTAACAAGGTGAACCAAGGTAAAAGCTATCATGAAGGGCACCATGATCTCCCTGAAATCTTCAGTAAGATACAGCAAACCCCAGGTGTGAGGTAAGGAGTCACAAAAGCACTGCCTTCAACAGAGACTTGCACACTAATGGCATAACATGGCTTAGACAAACCTCGCTGAATATTTGTTCCTATTTCAGGTGAATCACAAGGGCTCTGTTTCTCTCCTTTGACTCTGCTCATGGGCTGGAGGAAGAACAGTGGGTGGCTCCTGTGAGAAGCAGTGGGTGCACCCTGCCCCCCTGGCACCAACAAGGAGCCCAAGCCCCATCAGGGTTATAAACCATAACTAGCTTCAGGCTTGCCAGCAGCTTCCCTCAATGAAAAGCAGCACTGGCACATTTACAGACAAGCATGTGTATGTTTTCCTGCATCAGGAAATAACTGCGAGGAGGCAGCAACAGTTCTTTCCCTGTTTGTTTCAACAGCAGGAACAAGTATGGGCAAAATTCCTTTATTATGGGTGAGCAGGGTATTTAGGCTAGGATCTGTTGCTCCTCTTCTCCCTCCAGCGTTACTGTTAGCAGACCAGTTTGCAAACTTAACTCCTGCCGTCTGCAGGTAGGTTCTGATAGCATGAGCTGGAGGCTGCTCTCACTCACCCAGTCTTTGTTTGTAATTTAGCCAGGCAGCTATAGCTCCCACCGGGCAAAACAGACGCTAAAATAAAGCAAAGCAGAGGCAGGAGTACTTAGTTGGGGATGGGTTTACTGGAGGAGGAGATCACACACCAGGGGAGATCAGCCACTGGAGCTCAGCAGCATGTCCCAAGCCTCATGGCCACGAGTGACCTGCTCCCCACCACCTGCCAGCTGCACCGCGCCATTGCCCCGTGCCTGGGTCTGCTATCATCCAGTCTCCCTTCCCCGGCCTCCCTGGCCTGCTCTGGCCTTTCCTGGCCTTCCCTGGCCTCTTCCCGGCCTTCCTTCCCTGGCAACAGCGGTGCGGCAGCCAATGGGGCCAGGCCGGGTCAGGGCGGCACAGCGGCGGCAGCGGCGGCGGCGTGGGCCTTTGTGCGGGGTGGCAGGTGACCACGGCGGGGGAACAAAGCGGGGTCAGGGCGGGAGCCGGGTCCCTTTTCTCAGGCCCATGTTCTCCACTCCTCACAATCTGTCTGAATTTAACTTGCCATTGAGGGCCCTGGCTGTAGAAAACAGCTTTATGTCGACTAATCCAGGCAGAAGTAAGGGTAGACACAGAGACAGGTTTGAAGGCGGGGACGTGGCTATTCTGCTGCCTCTTTTTATTTTTTTTTTGGCTTTTTTTTTTTCCCTCCCCCTCCCTTCCCCTCTGCCCCCCGTGAAAAGTTTTCTGAACAAAAAAAATGGTGACAAGATTAATCAGCCCGTGGAGCTGAAACACATGCTTGACTTAAACAACCTCTTTGCTGTTATTAACAACTGCTCCAGCATTTCTCTTGTTATGCTAATGGTACAGATTAGAGTAAAATCTATTCCTTCTTTGCTGAACAGGCCAATTGATAGAGGCTGATCTATTTTTCTGCCCCATTTTAATTCTTTTTTTCTTCAGGCACAAGTGTTTGCAGCAGCAAGAACAACAGAACATGAAAAAGGAATAAAAATAAGAAGGAAGAAAAACCTGCACACAGAAGTGACTAGCCCCCACAAGCACTAAAAACATTAATAAATACAAATCTATACTAGTCTGGAAAGAATGTCTGGGTGTTGTAAGATAGGCTGACCACAAAAGACAGGAAATTCGACACAGTGGCCAATGCCTTACCTTTAACTCATTCCTCTTTTTTCCCTTTCCTGCACAGACACAGAGTGCCTGGTAGAGGAGACAATTTAGTTTTAATACATTCCTGGGATGAAAAATGAAGGAAGAAGGAGCGTTGCTGGCAAGTCCTGGAGAGGGCAACTTGACTCAACACCACACTACGTGCTGGAGCATCATACGCATGGAATGAGACAGGCCTGTTGCCAGCATAGGCCATAGGACTGTTTGCTCTGTGGCATCTAGGGAGCAGGATAGGTGCTTGGTGGTTTGTGTTTCCTCTTAGCTTGGGTCAGACCCTAAATATTCTTGAGTTTTTCTGTATTTACCCCCAGCTTTTTAGTAGTCAAAGACTACTAATGTAGTCAAAGTTGCCAAAAGTAGTCAAAGACAAGTACCCTTTTCACACACAATAGCAAAGATGACATTGCAACCTATGAGTTTATGATATGCTAAATATTTTAAAGCCTAATATGTCTGACATCTGGGAGAGGAGCTTTCAGCAGGTAGTAGCCACTGAGAGAGAATGAATGCACCATCAACTTCCATGTGGAGCACTCATATATCATTTATATTAAAGCCTGTATCACTTCCTATGGATTTGAATTGTTCCTATATAAATAAGTGGAAACGGCATGATTCTGGTTCCGCCTCACCCTAAGCCAACTTAAGTTAGTGAGACTCTTCCCTCTGATTTTGCTAATTTTAACATTTGGCCTCTACCTCTGTCTCTATAGTCACTGCCAAGCAGCAAACATCTGCTGCTGTTACCACCTTCTTCGGCCTCCCCAGACCCATTCACAGTTGGTTAACACTGTAAACTTGTCTGAGTTCAACACTGCATGATTTCAGTGAGTTCAGTGGATTTCCAGGATCTACTTATGAAGCCTGCAGTAAGAGCTGTAACATCTAGAGATACCAAAGACTCTCCTGGGTCAAACCTGGATTTGGAGGTCAGCACTTTGCTAGCACTAAATTTTATTGGATGGATTTCATCATTTCAGAATCAAAGACCTCGGGGATTGTTAGATCATCTACTCTGACTTTCTGCATACCGTATGCCACCATACTTTGCCCAGTTATTCCCATATTGAGCCTAATTACCTGTACTTGATTAAAACAGATCACCCATCCTGTCCTAATGAAATGAAATGTAAAAATGGGAAATTACTACCTCCTGTAGTAGTTTGTACCAGTATTTGAATGACTTCATTCTTTAAAAACATGTGCCTAGCTTCTCATTTCAGTAAGCCTGGCTTCAATGTTTGGTTTTGACAGATTTGGCTCTACTGGAATAAAAGAGCCTTCCTGAACTTGGTATTTGCATCTTGTGAAAGAATGTCTTTGCAATCTTTGTGTCTTTGTGTCTTTTTTATGGTTTTTAATATATAAACCGGTTGAACTCCTTACGGTGTTTACTGCAAGCCACTTTCTTGATCTTCGTTTGCTGTTTATTGGGGATTGCCTATTCTCACTTGCTAATCCTGTGCAAGCACCCAAGGACTGCTTTGACCCATTTACCATAGCCGTGCTCAGGCAGCTTGTCCACTGCCAGCCCTTTCCAAAATTGCCATGTTGCAGGAGGTAACCCCACTTTCTCAAGGAGTGGTCTTACTTCCTTGCTCCTAAGTGTGCACCATTTTGCAGTTTTAAACACCTTGTGTTTCTCAGACACATGATCATATTGCTGCATATAACTGCTGTCTTCAACCATTCTGCTGATCTTTGTATGTAACTATATTTAGAAGGCAAATTATTTTCACTCCAAGATGAGCAGGATGAGGCTTGCATATGGCTGCTGTCAACCACACTCAGAACAATCTCATTGAAAGGAAATTACCCAGGGATAACTTCTCTTCAACACAGGCCATTTTCCAGCTACTAATTTATTTATCACATGATTGAGTTGTATTTTAAAGAAATTTAGTTTTCCTTGTCATGAATGCTGCATGAAATGTATCTCCATAGTTATCTTTAAAAGTTGAACCTTGAAACTCATTGAGGAAGCAGTTGGCAGTTAGTTGACAAGATCAGCCTTCTTTGGTGTCATTGATCCAAAGGTATATCCATCTCCTAATTCTCTACTGATTAAAATCTGTATCAGTCTAAGCATTATTTCCCCTCGGATAAATGGTATGCTAATTGGGTCACTGTTACTTGGGTCACCCTACTTGCCCTCCTTGAATATCAGCAGGCCATTTGCACTCTGTACAGCTGGAGTACCCTTGGTACTCCGATATAAATTGAAAATGAACACCAACAAGCTGAAGATTTCCTCTGTCAATGATTTCCAAGCTTCCAGGTGTAAGTTACTGAGCCCTGAAGGTTTGTAAATGATTGTCACTAAAAGATGATGCCTTGTTTTCCTTTCAGTAACTCAGCATATGAAAGGAGTTTCTGTGATATTCATAAAATAGAAATACATCAGGAAAAGAAAAAAAAATAGCAGTGAAATATCTATTTTTCCATATCCAGAGAATCTTTTCTTGTAATCTCCAGCTACTAATACTTATATCCCATCATTAGGATTTATTTTATTCCTACTGCAGTTAAAAAAAATTGCTGTTCACGGTCTTCAGAAACTCCAGATAGGGATTTACCCAACTTTGCTTTCACTCACCGTTTTCTGCATTTTACCCATTATTATAGCCTTTGCTATCAGTTTTATCTTTTCCATCACACTTTCTTATTTTTGGCTGCCGTTTTCCGTATTTTTCCAATGCTTTGTTGTTTCCTCTTATAAGTGCATTGTTACAGTAAAATATCACTTCTAACCAGAACAAATATGACAATGCACTGCATTTTTAGCATATCAACACTACGATAGACTTCCTGAAGGAAATGTAAAAAATCACAGACTTTAAAGTCCAAAGCACTGCACCACTGCATTGGTGCAAAAAGGTGTGAGGTGCAAAAAGGTGTGACAGAGACAGGGCCTACAGATGGTTTAGGGTACTGCCACTCCTTCTTCTCACCCCTAAGTAGGTAGGCTTGGCTTCCCCAGATAATTCTGTGTGAAACAAGCATCAGAGCACATGTGGTATTAGCTGGTTTTTAATCAGAGAGAGAAATACAGGTATTTTGAGCCACCTGTTAAGTAAAAGAAGTTTTTAGTCGGCACTGAAGAAACAGTGTTCCCAGTAGAACTATCCTTCCTTAAACTCAATTAGCAATTCAATAACAAAAATAAACTACAATAAACGTTTCTGATTTTCACCCTTTTTTTTTTCCCACCCTGAATTCATGGGGTTTTTTAAACAGGATTTCATTACCTACTTGCAATTCAGTTCTTTCCCTCAGTGAGAATTCATCTCTGTACAGCACTAGGCCTGTTAGTTCTACCATAGGCCATTTTTTTTCTCCTCACTGACATGTAGAATGTCATTATTTTTTTTTTCAGTTTAGCTGGTGGGGAGCAGTGGAGGAAAAGTTGAGAGGAGAAACATTAGGCTCTGATGCCAAGTCCCTGAGCTTCGTGGAAACAATGCCAAAATACAGATTAGGTGATGCAGGAGCCAAGATGCTGTGCAGGAACTCACTGCCAGATTTTAAATAAAACTACTGCACTTAGAGAAGAAACT
Organism: Agapornis roseicollis; assembly: GCA_002631895.1. Lineage (NCBI taxonomy): Eukaryota > Metazoa > Chordata > Aves > Psittaciformes > Psittacidae > Agapornis > Agapornis roseicollis. The sequence goes on from NDXB01000239.1 coordinate 48,346, forward strand.
ATTAGACTTTAAGAAGAGTTACCCCATAGTCCAGCACTAATGCATCTTAAAGCCAGTAACTGCAACCCAACATAGCATTACAAAAGGGTTGAAGCCAACTATTCTTGCAGATCAATGAGGAAAGTGCAGAAGTGGTATAATTGCTGATTTTATTACTATTATTATTATTATTATTGCATAATTTTCTATTCCTAATACTGCAGCCAGAGACAGTGAACTTCCTTTCACGCAGATAGACAGTCAAATAAGCTAATAAAACTCTGCAGTTTTCTTTTAACAGCATTCACACAATTTGCTTTGGTCTACATACCGTGCAATCCCTGGTTTACCCAGAAATATCTTGAAGACAGAAGCTGTGTCTAAAAATAAGCCAGCAAAGGAACTGAACACAGTAATAGAGATTTTGTTGATATGTGTAACACTTTCAGAGAGTTGCACAATATCTAGCAAGAAATACTTCTCCAAGCTTTAACAACTCCATCATTAGTTGTGTTGTGCACTGCCTCTTCTGTTGTTGTTTATATTTCTGCAGCATCAGAGTCCTATTTGTGGACCCATCCTATTTAGGCATCAGTACTCTGTTGAATGGTAACAGATTTTGTGTTCTTGCAAAACAGCTACTGGTTGGAGAATAAGTGATGCAGAGTGTAGGGATTTTCTCACTGTGGGAGTTATCTGACTTTCTGGATCAGAGACTTGTGACACATTCAGATTTCTGCCTGTCATGAGGTACCTTAAGTATTCACCTTTTAGCTGAATTCACTCTAAAGGGAAGATAGTTCCATAAACCAGTTCCCTTGACAGCCGATTGTGTACTGCACTCAGGCTGGAAAACAAATGGTCAGACAGTATTTCGGAAAAGCTCCAGGGGCCAGAGCTTTGAAATGAATCAGAACATATTAAAGAAATATCTAGACTCTGCATCACTGTCTTAGGGTTTGGCTGCAAATGGCTTTGTAGGCTGACACAAGCTCACTCTGCCCACACTCCAGGCAAGCACAAACTCTTTCCACCCTAGTCAAAACCAAGAAAATTTTGTTCTAGCGGCCATGCAGCTGTAATAGTGCTTCAGGGATCTGAAGTGGTTTCTCCTGCATCTCCCAGCAGGATTTCCTAGCAAAGGCTCAGCATGCCTCTAGCCACAGCTTCCAGTATGGAGCTGTCATGGGACCAGCTACCTCAATGAACAAGCAGAGTATCACACAGCCATTGCACCATACGACAATGTATTCAGTGTACTCTGTGTGCATTTATGATGGCAAAAAACACTCAAAAAGTCTGTTGCCTGAGATGTCTCAGCAAAAAATACTGATATACAATTCACCACAAACAATGCTGTTTCTAGAATTCATTCTAGTTAGACAAAAACAGGAATCTAAATCTTCCAGTGCTGGAAGTGAATTCTCCAGGGCATGTGGCAACATGACTAGCAGTTTTTCAAAGACAGAATAGCCTTCTTCCTAAGAAAAACAACTGGTAAATCCACAAGTGCCAGCCCCATGCTGTAGCAGACTGCAGTTACTGTATGCTTTTAATGAATGATGCAGCTGCTATATTAATTTGGCTTCCATAAACATTAGAAAATAGTGTATCTATTTTCATAAATACACTCAAAGTTGTGATATACTGTATACGTTACAAGCATATATTGACTTCACAGCAGGTGTTGTCAGTGTATGACAGTCCTGTACTTAGCTCACCATTGGTTCTCTGTGCAAATTTGAGTATCGCTGTTGAAGCAAGATGTGCAGAAATTGGAGAAAGCCCAGACAAGATGAGATAAGGTTGAACAACTTCATGTGGCCACATTCAGAAAAGTCTTAGGAGCACCAGGTCTTCAAATATGTGAAAGACTGCCAGTGAAAGAGACGAGAATATCCTGACCTCCTTGTCCACAAGTCAGGAGCTCATTCAGACATTAGGGAAACTTTCTGACAGTTGTGACAGTGAAGCACCCAACTGGATCACTGGAAGAGACTGCCGGGTCTGTGTCACTGAAGGTCTTAAAGAAGCAGTTAGAAAATATCTCTCAAGAAGGGACAAATATCAGATAGGTAGAGCTGATCCTGCCTTGGTTCAGGGCCATGAACTTGATGACTTTGAAGACCATTTCTCTGGAGCACATATTTTCAGTATTACCACCTGAATTAAAAGGGCTCACTCTCAAAAATGAACAAGAATTCTCCCTCTATAGACCCAAGGACCAGTGCTAGTCAGTGGTAAAAGCTTCAGAATGAGGGTTGGTGCCTGCAGGCTTCTGTGGGTTAAATGCAAGTGTCTGGAGGAATTAACCACTGCCCATTCCTGGTCTTCAACCATCACCCATGTACTGGAAATGCAACAGCAGACATGACAAAGGAGCAATTATCCCAACAAAATCAGTTATTACCAGCGATTCATATGGTAATGAAGGTGGTGAGGATGATGATGATACTGCTCAACTGTAGCAAGGATGATAATAACCAGTGTTTTAGGGGACGGATTACAGGTTTAATCAAAATGAATAGTTTATCACAGATAATGAATTTTACAGGGGAATATGGCCCTAGGAAAATGTCTTGTTCTGAATGCCTGAAAATTACATTGATTTAAGTAGTGGGCTAACATATTTGCACTATTCATTTAGGAGAAGAGAGAACATAGCATTTTAATGTAGATATTCTTTGCCGTCCTTAAGAAATGGGTGTTAATATCATGATCATGGTAAGCGGAGCCATTACAGAGTCACACATGTTTATTGGTACAATTTTTATAAGCTCTAACATTTATCCAGGTTGCATTTCTATCATCTTTGTTTTGTCCCTAGCACAGAAGAAAAAATCTATCCATGTTCTGAAAACAAACTGAGACTTGTGACCATCTTGTGAAATTCATAAACAACAAAGATCCTAATTCAGGAAGATGTTGAGACTCCTGTTACTACAGTGTGACCTAAACACAAGCATAGATGAGAAGGAAGCTCTCTCACACCAGATAAATGGAGAATGTCTGAAACAATATATTAGCACTAAAAAAAAAATTGTCAAGCATATTCATTTCCCAGTATGTGTCCTTTTTTCTAACCAAAACCCAGAAGGTTAGAATGGTGCGTGTTGTAGAGAGAGGCTAGTGAACAAAAACTGAGAGGAAATTGTGACAAGATAGAATTAAAAAGTTGACCATGTCTTAAAATGAATAGAGACATTTCAGACCTGAGAGAACATTATTTTATTCCCCAAATGAAGCAGGTCTTTGCTACGAGTGTATCTCCTTTCCCATTCATTTAACTTTCCCATGTATAGTTTGCATATTGAATTCTCTGTAAGATTATTCTTGATAGTGTTGATTCTATTTTTCTATCACTGTTGATTTCAAACCAGGCTCTGTTTTACTTCACAGAGTGCCCACTAAGCCCAAACAAGCTGCAGAAATGCTGAAATCAATACATGCCTGTTGGAGGATAGATCTTCTGTAACACAAAGGAGAGAATGACTAATAGATTACTGAAGCCTTAACAAAACCTCAACAGATCCCCATATGGTGCATTGCAATTAAAAGAGTAGAGGATGGATTTATAATTTTTGGGGTGGAGAAAAGAAAAAGAAAAGAGTTTTGGACAAGAAAATGAGTGAGGTGGAGACAGAAGTGATGTGTGACCGTACACAAGATAGAAACCCTTCTTTCTGAGCCTTTCATCTCTGGGTCACTGGTTTCAATCGAGCCCAGGTCGATAGTGAACAAAAATCATTTTAATCTGATGGCTGTTTGCTGACCTATGTGAAATGAACTGGTTGTGTCAGTCCACTTTCCATCTGACAGCTTTCCCCATCATCAAGGCCACTGCTACAAGTGGCAGTAATTGGTACTTTTTTCAGGCCAGCTCAGCTAAAAGGCTGAAGAATTGAAAAAGCAGTAGGGCTGAACCAACTCCTCCTCTTGTTCAGCTGCTGCCTCCAGGTGAGTGCTGGGGGACGCTGGGGGAAGCTGGCACTGCTGCTGCCTGCACCACATCTGCTCTTTAAACCAACAAAAGACTTCAGGCCAAAGGGGAGTCCTCTGAAGTGGTAAAGACCTTGTGAACACAGATTTCTTGGGGAGGATGCAGGGTATTAAGGCCCCACTAAAGGCTGCAGAGCATTGCAGGTGGATACCATTGTTTGTTGGTGACCCCTGGGAGGGTGTCTGTGCAAGCATGGGACTCTGAAAGGACCTTTTAGGTTACTGAGTCCAGTCCCCCATGCCTGATGATCCATAGTTACAATTCCACCTGCAAAAACAGGAGCAAGGGGGCCTAAATCCAACTTCCGCTGATGTCAGTGGAAGCACATCTGGGCTCACTCACATGCAGGTACATCCAAAGGACTTTAATAACATTGTCAGAGAATTTCAGTTTTTAATGAAACAAGCTCATGTGAGGGGGAACCTGAAAAATTCAGCTGAGCCTAAGATGTTAAAATAATAAAGGAAGAAATTAAAGATGAACTTCAAGAGCTTAATAAAAACTAATGCCCTGGAGAGGACAGCTTTATCAGTGTTTCTCTGGGCTGCTGATACCTCCTCTATCATGAGGAGATAATGTATTATGAAGAGGATATTATGAAGGGGACTTTCAAGTACACTGCAAGCCACAGCCACCTTGTCTTCCCCAGATTCCCCCTGGGAACAGCGATTTTGCCATGGGGCACCAGAGATACAGGGATGGTCTGCCTAACAGGGACACCAACAGATGCTTCAAAGCCTGCCCACATGGTGCTGGCCAGTGACGTTTTCTACAAGGTAAATTTGTGCCTGCCACTGCGAACAAGAGGGAAAGCAGTGAAGGGTGTCAGAACCACTGGCAAAGCAGTGAAGCCTCACAAAGTGGGAAATCCACCTTGTGAGTATGTTTCCCCTTTCAGGAATACAAGCAGAAGTATAAGAAGGTGAGGTCCCATCAGTCACTTTCCAGGAGGAAGGATACATGCTGCAAGTGGATTCTTGACATCTGAAAGAGCTACTTCCAACATTGCACTTCACAAGCAGATGGTGTGATATTATAGCTGTGAGACATAGGTGCATGGGATAGGGACAAGGAGGAAATTAAGCCTGAAAAGATTAGGGGGAACCTGTTTTTTGCAAGTTATGCCTTGTGCGATTGAATCTTCACCGTACATACATCTCCATACATCTCCTCTTTTACATATACACAATTATCCTTTTCAACACCCACATCAAGCATCACTGTTACTTTGCAGACTTGGCACTAAGGAAAGCAACACCCCAGTTCTCAAACCAGGGGCAAAACAAAAGACGTGATGCTCTTTCCTGTGGTACCTTTCTAAGCTCCCACTATTCCCTTTCTGTCATCAGAGAGACCATGCATAGGGCAATCTGTGTGGAAGGATGGCAGTGTACTCCTTACTTCATTTCTCTAGAGCTGGAGAGAAGTGATGTGTCTGCATGGAAGAAATTCCTCTTCAGTTTTCATTGGTGATCCCCCATATTACTGACAAGAAAAGAAATCACCTGAAAACTTTCAGCAGCTGCAGTCTGGACACTAATAAACATCAACTGCTAACAAAGCTGTCTGTGCACACTGAAGTCCCTTGTAGCTCAGAGTCTGAAGACTGGGAATACTTAGGGTATCTCCAAAATCTAAAAACGAGCTGTTGCATTCCCACTAGCTGGAATTATTTGAAAGGCTGTAGGAAGAGGTAATGGTCTAACAGGCACTAGAACAGGCACTAGTCTCACCTCAGCCTGAGTCAGTCCTTAGGCAGGAAGATGAAAAGAGAGCACTCAGAGAACTGCAAGTGAGAGACGCATGTTATGACAACTGAGCTAGCTGAGCTTTGGCTGGAGTCTCTTACTCCCTAGGATTCTTTTTCTGTTTCATCCAAGTTAAACTCAGTTTGCTCAAAGGTTTGCAAGTAGTGTAGGTGACCAGTGCATTTTGCTGCCATGGATAAAGAGCTGGGGAGAATGTCCTGCCACAGGTAAGGAAGAGAAAGGGAGAAGCTGTGATAGAGTCTGTGGAATGAGTCTATCTCCACAGTATGCTGTGGGGTATAAGATTAGTGATTCACAGAAGGGAGGGGAATTATATTAAGAGGAATATCATTCATGTAGCATCAGTTGGTAAACTAAAATATACATGCATGCTGTATGATAGTCTTCATCTCTTAGAACAAAAACCAGAACAAAATATTCAGGGCAGAAAGAAACATCTTCCAGAGGTGAGTTGCACCCGTGAGCAGTTCTCTGACCTTCTTCTGAATAATTTGGTCTTTTTAGAAATTAGATCAGTACTAAATAAATAGGCTGCAAACAGAAAATTGTTGTTTTGGTTGGAAACAGAGAAATTTCCACAGCAGCTCAGACCGGTGGTCCATTTAATTTGGGATCCACCAGCACATAGCATGTTCAGAAGCTGTTAGGCCCCTGTAATAGGCAGTTCTGCGAATATATACCTATTTTGAGCTCTTTCTATCTAAATACCGCAATATTGTCACCTCTTCAGAATTTGGGTGATCTTCAGTGAATATTCATAGCTTTTAAGCTACGAGGTTGAGGGGTTTGGAGTTTTGCAGTAATTGGGAATTACATGAGACCACCTAGTTCATTAAAACAAAATGAAAGACAGAGTCAAAGCCAGGCCTGCAAAGGTAAACAGTGCATGAATTCACTGCCTCCATATTTAAAGCCTTCAAAGCCTTTCAGTTAAAATCCTTTTCCGCTCTGGATCTCAGCATGAGTCTGGCTGCGGGGAGGTTTTGTGTGGTGGCCTGTCAGCTTCCATCTCCAACACAGTGAAATTCAACTAATTGTAAGTGCACATTGCTCCAGGCGCATACTGCACACTGCCACTCGGCCATGCACACGCACCGTGACCCCTTCTACCTACTGTAAAATACAGTATTCTCTCCCCACACACATTCTTTTCTTGATTTTTACTTGTAATTAACAAAAAGATGAGATGCCAGATCAGGGAGCAGAGATCCCCATTGTGTTTCTGCAGGAGTCGGTGTGGAGGGATTCAGTCCCACCATTGCGTATGTGCCAAGAATTGCAGCAATCATTGGATTGTGCCTCCATTAATGAAAAAGGGTTGGCCAGAGAGCACAGTGTGGGACTAAATCTGTCTTTGGACTTTGACCTCACTGCAACATCAGGCTTTCTGCATTGCAGCTGAGGGTCAGAAAGCATCAGGAGGAAAAGAGGAATAGAAAAATAGGAAATACCTTACAGTTGAAGACCCTCTGTGACCCAAAATAGCCTCTGCTAGTGCTAATCCTCAGTTTCTTGTGAGGTTCTGCAAGGTCAGGCCTTAGTTGCTCCTTATGCAAAACTCTTTCACTCCTGAGCTTTCATGGCTCATGTGTATAGTCACAGATTACTGGCATGTAATGCTCCCAGAAGGCTTTTTTTTCAGCACATTCTCATTCTTCAGAATTTGCCATCTGAACTTCACTGAAGTTATCAGAGTTTGTTTCTGTTTCTGGTTTTGGTAGGCCAGGTTTAACTTTCATCAAACTAGGGCTTGGTTTTTTACTCCTTAAACTATTATTTTTGGCTATCAGCTTGCCCATCACAGATTTTTAGTGATGTACTAGTTGCAGTAATGCCATCATCTTCAACTTGACTCTGTTCTGGAGGTACAATGTAGGAGTATGTTCAGCTTCCCCCACAGATTTCCTGACTTCCCAGCTGAGAGGATAATTTGCATCCCTTTTGCTTCTGCCAGTTGATCGTCAGGCTATTATGGCTGCAAACCATACATTTCGCCCTTCCACACTTACTTTTGTTGTCTGTCTTTGTGCACTCAGTAAGGTTTGCAGTCACTTGCTCCACCACACCTAGCATCATTTTTAAGGGCCTTGATGCTCTTCAGTGCATTAAAGCACAATCCAGATTCACCAAGAGATAAGCTCTGTCAGGCTACTCAGGCAGAACATAGATGTCTCCAAAATTCAGTGAACTGGGCCTGGAGGCAGATGCCTGCCCCCAGGATCCTAAAGCTCCTGTGGTGATGAATTTCAGGGAACTTTGTGATCCAAAGCTAGCCCAGAAGCTAAATGATTGTAGGTGCTGCCCCAGAAATGGGAAACTGGGTTTCTGAATTAATCTCTTTGTGCCTCAGTCTTGTTTAGCTCTTGTATAAGGTTCTGAAGATGTCATTTCAATCCCACCCTGTGTTTTTTGTTTCAATCCCACCCTGTAGCACTCAAGGTGCTACAGCTAAATGAGTCATGTAAATAAAGATTAATATTTGTTTAGTTGATAGCAGCACTCACCTTTCAGGCTGATCCTCATGAAGCTCTGAGCAACCTTCCTGATGTGACTAGCTTAATTTTCATTACTGCAGAAGTGTTTCTTGTCCTTCAGATCACCTGCTAACTCTGCTCTCATGTTCAGTCAACCTGTGACACTCTATAATTTAATGCTGCTTCAGTGACAATAACATTGAAATACAACCACACAAGATCAACAATTTAAATAAATAGTTCTGACTGCTCTCAAAGAACTTGTAATCCAAAAGACTTTTGCTGCCACTGACCAATGAACCTCACCACTTATGCTCACCTAATCATATGCTTTTCTTCCTAAGCCATTGCGCCTGAAGTGCTGGTTATACTGTACTTGAAGTGCTGTGTGCTCTGCAGGGCTGCTTGCGGTCTCTGTGAGGTTGCCACTTGGTTCTTCATAGAAGCGATCCCATTGCTATTTCTACTTCATTTTGGAGGCAATGATTGAGGTGCTAATGTTCAGGGATTCATCCACAACACCACAGGCAGCACACCAATTCCATTTTTGGTGATGGATACGTTAGAGAAAAGCAGTAGCCAAAAATCATATCCTTATTTCTGAGCAGTGTGAAAATTATGATCCAGGAGTGCCAGATCCCTCTCCCGACTGTGAAAGTATCCTTTTCTGAAAGTAAACACTAGGTAGGGGGGCCCAGAGGAAGATAATAGCTGCCACTAGCTGCCTGAGGAATTAATTAGTTAGAGAGAAGACAGTCTCAAAACTGCTTGAAGGAACAATTTAGTTTCATTAAATAATTTAAAAATCTTGGAAGAGTTAATAGAAACAGAGTGCGATGATGTATGTGGTGTATGTGTGCATGTGTATCAGATATAGATAAGGATACGCATATGGATATAGATACAGACATAGCTGTAGATATATATATACAGTCTCTTCCTAACAGAAGTATTCTCATTAGTTTTATTACTTCATTTCTCTATTTCTAGGTGTTTTCATATTTATTTATTTTTTTAAACAGGTTATTTCAAATAATAGAGTCAAGGGGAACCTCTCCTTGGACCTTTTAATGTTGGTTCAGAATGCACTGGCTTTTTCTAATAGAGCAAAGGCAACCACTGCACATAAAGCCAGAAGAAACCAGTGTGCCAATGAAGCTCTTTTTTGAGGACTTAAATGAAAAGGAGCTGGCTTTTTACTGTTCTTCTGCAAGACATTGATTCCATCCACAAGGCTTCACAAGGTAAAAAGTGATGCCATAGCAAACTGGAGGCACAAGTATACCTCTCTTCACTTGGCCTTAAATGTCTTACACATTTGAACTTGCATTTCCAAGAAGAGATTACAATTAGGAAGAAGCTGATTAGGTAGAATTGAGTGGCTCAACTGATCCTGACATGTATTCTGATAGGTTTTGTGTTTCTGGAAGTAGCTATTCAAGAGAGTTAGGGCTTCTTCCTTTAATGGAGACTCTAGGTCTGTTGTATCAGATGTGTTGTCTTGGAGCACCTCACCCACCTTGCAGGCAAACAGCCAGTCTCTAACACCAAAGCACAGAGGGAAATGTAGGCAACACAGCCCAAAGGAATGAAGAAAATAAATAGCGTGTCCTCACATGTCCTTCCTTACAGAGGGACTCAAGAAGGGCCAGACCCACAGTTCTCACAGATTTCTCAGAGTCCTGGATCCCATTTCCTGCCTTCACACTGGTTTATGCAAGAGAACATGAAATTTTGCCAGCCAGAAAACTCTCAGAGGATGTCCTCTTCTGCCAGCTGAGCCAATGCTGGGGAGCAAATGGATTCCCACATTTTGAATTCATGGATTATCTATGTACAATCCAGCCTGGGTTTTTCCTTGAACATTCTGGATATGAAGTCAAAGCATTTTCTCCCAGCAGTATGAGTTTGCTTGCCTTTTCTCCCCTGCAGTTGCCCTATGGTTTCTCTGAGGAACCAGAAATGCCTAGAGCAATTGCTAGGATGGTTGATTTTTGCCATATTGACAGTGATAGTCATTAGTAAGCAAATACTGAATTCCCCATATTACAACTTTCTCTTGCAGCTTAAAGACATTACTGGTTTCCCTGCTTTTCTTTCCTGCTATGCTTCTTCTAAGTTATGTATACAGTACAAAACTCACAATTATTCTACCATTCTTCTATTCCTTATGTTAATAAGCAGTAACAGCTGACATATTGGGATTATTTTGAAGAGTTACTGACAAGTCAGGAGGAGCTGTTGGTTTGAGGTGGAGCAGAAAATCGTTAACCTTCAGCTAGTCATTAATCCCCAGGAAATGTCCACCCTGCAAGTCATTACTGCTCTTAGGATGAAAAACATTATATAAAAGCAGAGTATTATTATGAGGTGCAAAGATAGAGGAGAGGATGTTTTTCTGAGGGTAAGTGTCCTCCTAATTTTATTTGGGTTTGATTTCATTTTCCTAACAGTTAAATTTCATCAGATTGAGCACTGGGATGCTTTAAACCATCACTTCCCTCATATGTAGCTCAGTTTGCACAGGCGTGTATATCTTTATTTTTTCTTTTTCTATGAATACTGTTTATTTAAGTAATTGTTGGCTCTTTTCCTGTCCTTTGTTGACCCCAGGAAGCAACTTTTTTTATGTGTTTCCATTCTGGGATTTCTATTATCTACTGACTTGAGCTGGGTGTACCTCCTTGAAAAGACCCAGAAGAGGAGAGAGCTGAAGTTACTCTTGAACTGAAGTCAACCTGTCTTCCAGTCTGAGGCCCAAGAAAACCATCATTTAGAAGATAGTTTACAAGTCTACTGCCTAAGAAGCAATCATGGTGCAGCGTTATCACCTTCATAAAGTTCAAGGACGTGGGTTTACAATTCAGTGGAAAGAAGTCATGCTGTTAATTAGTCACATTTATTTGACAAAAAAAAAAAAAAAAAAAAAAA